>PVJS01031228.1:0-23552 GCA_004027185.1 Glis glis | reverse complement strand
GAACCCGGATCCTCCGGTCTCTGCCTCCCAAAGTACTGGCTTGTTCTTTAAGCAATTAACAATTAAAAAGAATTCATTCTATGCAGTGATCTAATTCAGGCATTGCTTATATTTGTGTGTGTGTGTGTGTGTGTGTGTGTGTGTGTGTGTGTGTTGTGTGTGTGTGTGTGGTGCTGGGGATTGAACCCAGAGGTGCTTTACCACTGAACCATACCCCCCAGCCCTTTTTATTTTTTTTATTTCAAAATAGAGTCTCCCTAGGTTGCTGGCGGGGGTCTTGCCAAGTTACCATGCACTGGCCTCGAACCTGTGATCCTCTTGTCTCAGCCTCCCAAGTACTGAGATTACAAGGCACGTGCCACCATACCCTGCTCAAGCATTTGCATTTAAATGTGACGCCTATTTATTTGTGCTATTTCACAGTTTTAAATATGAAAACACTAAGAGGGCTAGGCCTGGTGGCGCAGGCCTGTAATCCCAGTATTTGGGAGGCTGAAACAGGAGGATCACAGGTTCTAGGCCAGCCTTGGCAACTTAGCAAGACCCTGTTTCAAGATAAAAAATAAAATGTAGGGCTGGGGGTGTAGCTCAGAGTTAGAACACCCCTGAGTTCAATCCTTAGCAACAAACAAACAAACAAACAAACACTAAGAGGTCCACAGAACCACAGACTTGACACTAATCCAGAGCTCTCCTCCTATGCACCATCACTCCTTATTTGAAATCTCCTGTTCCATCGTGGAAATACAGTGAACCACAGGGACGGACACCCCACCCCGGGCTGACCAGCTCCTGACCATTGAAACCCACCTCAGAGCAAGCGCATGGAGCCGAGCCCACGAGTTCATGGGGACCACACGAATGCGGCCAGTCCTCGTTACCATGTGCGGTTCCCTCCCCCCGCCCCCCGCCACCTGCAGGGCCAGGTACTGTTCTCTACCTTCGCTGCAGGAGATCTGTTCCCAGACCCCCAGTGGAGGTGGCACCGTGGGGTGCCCAACCCTGCAATTCAGAGCCTTCCCATGCACACCGGGCTGTGAGTTTCAGTCTGAGGTGCGACAGCGCCAATTTCCTTTTCCTTCCCACAGTTTCCCAGATCTCTTCCCCCGTGGATCTCAGCTACCTCAGTACCTCAGTATACTAGTTTTCCCTTCCCATGTTAGGTTGAGAACTTGCACCTTCTTACTTCAAGGAAGTACCTCATGGTGTCTATTTTTTGGGGGGGGGAGGAGGGAAATTGGGGATTGAATCCACGGACATTTTACTTCCAAGCTATATACCCCCAGCCATTATTATTATTATTATTATTATTATTATTATTATTTTGATAACCCCAACCCTATTTTTTTATTTTTATTTTGAAACAGGGTCTCGCTAGGTTGATGAGAGTCTAACTACTTGCAGAGGTTGGTCTTGAACCTGTGATCCTCCTGTCTCAGCCTCCCAAGTATTGGGATGACAGGTGTGTAGCACCACGCTCAGCTTGTGGCTTCTATTTGGCGTATCTGGGTTGCCAGCGTCACCACTCTTGTGCTTTGGGGACATTATTAAGTAAAATAAGGGCCACTTAAACACGAGTCCTGAGACACTGTGACAGTCGAGCTGATCACCCGATGGCCACCGAATGACTAATGGGCAGGTAGTGTATACAGCATGGATACGCAGGCAGAGGGACGCTTCCTGTCGTCAGTGGATGGAGTGGGATGTTGAGAGATTTCATTGTGTTGCTCAGAACAATGTGCATTTTACAGCTTATGAATTGTTTATTTCGGGAGTTTTTATTTAATACTTTGGGGCTACGGTTGACTGCGAGTAACTGAGGTGGTAGAAAGCTGAGCCTCAGGAAAGGCCGCTGCTCTACAGGCCGGCGGTGTACACAGCAGCTGTTCATTCTTATAGTTCTGCAGGCTGGAAGCCCAGGTAAAAGGCCAGCAGCGTGGGTTCCTGCCGCGACCACTCTAGGCCTGCAATGCGTCTTCCCACAGAGGCCTCTGCCGTCTTTCCCGTGTCTCTTGGTGTGTCCAGATTTCCTCTAGAAGGAGAGTCAGGTTGGATGGGACCCCACTCCTCTGACCTCATTTTACCTTAATGACCCCTTGAAAGGCCCAGTCTCCAAACACAATTCCTTTCTGAGGTCCTGGGGGTTAGGGCTTCCACATGTGAATTTTGGGGAAACTCAATTCAGTCTACAACACCTACTTGCTCGAATGCGTCTGAACTCTGAACTCAACACGTGCAGTGCTCCCGCTGTGCTGCGTGGACATGTGCGGAGCGCGCAGAGCTCTTCTCCCAACACAGGCTCCCAGCTGGGGCTGAACAAGCAACGTTCTGCCTTCTGGTAAACAGGGTCCTTGTAGCCGGGCGCGGTGGTGCACACCTGTAATCCCAGTACCTAGGATGCTGAGACAGGAGGATCGCAGGTTCGAGGCCAGCCTCAGCACCTTAGTGAGGCCTCGTATCAAAAATATGAGCCGGGTGTGGCGGCGCACACTTGTAATCCCAGTACTTGGGAGGCTGAGACTGGAGGATCCAGGTTTGCAGCCAGCCTCAGCTACTTAGTGAGGCCCTCCGCAACTTAGTGAGACCCTGTTTTAAAATAAAGTATAAAAAATAGTGCTGGGGGTGTAGCTCAGAGGTAGAATGCCCCTGGGTTCAATCCTCAGTACTGCAAAATAAATAAATAAAAATAAATAATAAATAAATAAATAAATAAATAAGGGCTGGGTGTGTAGCTCAGAGGTAGAATGTCCCTGGGTTCAGTCCCCAGTACTAGAAGAAAAAAAAGTGTCCTTTCTGAGGCTTATTTGGTGCCATGTGTTCTGCGTGCATGCATGCATATGTGTGTGTGTGTGTGTGTGTGTGTGTGTGTGTGTGTGTATTTCGCTGTTTAAAATGCCCAAGTGCAGCCCTGAAGTGCCATCTAGTGTCCTGAGCGTGAGCCGGCGGTGACGGAGGAAGCTCAGTGCGTTAGAGCGCGTCCTTCCGGCCGTGTTATGGAGCTAGTAGAGGCAAACTCCACAATAATGAATCAACGATGAATATTAGACCATTAGAGACACATAAAACAAGGTCGTGTACTGATAGCTTGAAGAGGTCTTGAGCCCTGGAGCAGTGGTCGTTTTCGCAGGATCTGCTCATTCGCAGCCCCATGGGAACACGAGGTGCCCCTTTGTGCCCAGTGTGTGGGGGACAAAACCTGCAGCCACCGAGGTAAATCATACCTTAAGGCAATGTTTCAAAAAACAAATGCAAAACATCTGTGAGGAATGAAGGCCCAAACTTTAAATGAAGATAGGAGGAAGCTACTGTGTTTCCTCTGCCTCAGGCTCCAGATGGGCCCACCCAGCACTGACACAGGTCTGACCCTGCTGGCCTCTCCCCTGGGGACTCAGCCAGCTGGGTGCTGTTCCATTTGGACCCCTCCCCTCTCCCACCAGGCTCCAGGAACAGGAGGCCAGCACTGCAGTGCTGCCCACCCTGCCCACACCCCTGTCTCCGCTCAGGTATCGACCCCAGCCTAGCAGGTGTCCCGAAGCCCCTGCATCAGAGGCCCCTGGGTATAACCTTTCTAAACCCCACTTTGAGCCAGGCGTGGTGGTGCACGCTTGTAATCCCAGTACCTGGGAGGCTGAGACAGGAGGATCAGAAAGTAGTGAGACTCATCAACCTAGCGAGACCCTGCTTCAAATTAAAAATAAAGTAAGGCTGGGGGCTTGGCTCAGAGGTAGAATGCCCCTGGGTTCAATCCCCAGCAACACAAAAAAATAAACCCCACTTTCCTGGTCTATAAAGTGGGGTGATTCTGGGACAAGGCTCCTGGGGTGGCCATGAGGAATCTCAAGGTAGCGGTCAGCGGTCTGCAGTGGAGGAGTGTCCTTCACCCCAAGCAGTATTTGTTATCTGCACCCCACTCCCATTTGTTGTTCCATGAGAATCGCTCCTCTGGAACTGTAAACTTGCAGGGCAGAAGCGGGCACATGGAGATTTTTCAGGGCCCTGTATCACCCAGCCATGCCATGCATACAGCTGGTGCTCAAACATGCAGGGAGCAGATTTTGATAGCACTGTTACTGCTAGAGGAGATGCAGGGTGGGTGGGCACCCTGACGTTCCCTTTGTCCACACTGACTCCATCTCGGATGTGTCAGATGCGATCCTCCTGACTGCTGGGTAAGTCTCTTTTCTCATGACATTCGGGGTCCGTGGGCCAGAGGTGAATGTGCAGAGGTCCCTGGGTGCTTCGGGGCGTGCATTTATTCCACAAACACGATTAGGAGCTGGGCTAGGAACCAGGAGGCACAAAGAGGAATAAGCAACTTCTCACGGTCTGGCTCACACGTGCAACAAGCCACCCTGGAGTACCGCGGGAACAGAGCAGGCCTCTGCCTGTGCTGGGGGTGGTGGTGGTGAAAGTTACTGAAAACTATCAAAAGCTTTCATGGCAGGAATACCCTGACACCTGGCAGCAACTAGCCGAGGGCCGCAGGTCAGGATGCTCACCAGGCCTTGCCAAAGCAGGACCGTGTAGATGAGAGCTGGCTTAGCAACCACGACGCGCATGACCATGCTTGGGAGGCCGGAGGGTTTGCAGAGGATGATGTCCACAGGATGGGCATCCTTAGCCAGCCGTGCAGAGCGGGCCCAGAATGCGGGGTTCACGTCCTCATAAAACCTGACCAGGCCGCTTGCTGGAAGCACACAGGCCTCTAGGATGTACATGAATCAAAACTGGAGGAATGCTGGGGTCACGAGCCCCTGTTAGCATCTTCTCTGTTTTCTGTCTTCCTTGAGATTTTTGCGATGGGTAAGAAGTAAGAGGTAACTCTGCTTTTGAGAAACAATGTTGTCTCACCCAGGAGCTGTGACACTTGGGGACTGCTTGTCTCGCCCAGGAGCTGTGACACTAGTCTGACCTCCGTGCCTCAGTTTCCTCATCTCTGAAGCAGGGCTATGAGCTTCTCCTCCAAGGGTAGTCATGGGGAACACTCAGGATGAAGCATGCAAGGAACCGGTACTTTCCCTGGCCCGTAGAGATGGGACTGTCCCCCAGGTGCAGGGGTACATGTAATCCCAGGACTTGGAAGGCTGAGACAGGAGGATCGCAGGTTCCCAGCCAGCCTCAGCAACTTAATGAGACCCTCTGCAACTTAGTAAGATACTGCTTCAAAATAAAAAATTAAAAGGGCTGAGGGTGTAGCTCAGAGGTAGAATGTCCCTGGTTTCAATTCCCAGCATACATACACAAAAAGAATGAGACTGTCCACAGTCTCCCACGGTGAGTGTGGGGGACAGAGGACTCCCTGGGGACATCTTTCCTCCTGGTGGCCTCAAGGCGCCCAGCCAGGCTGGGTGAGTGCAGACCCCGCTCTGGTCGGTGTGCTTCTCTGGGGCTGGGGGTGGCGGGTGTGCAGCCCAGCAGGTTCTGCTGACTGTGCAGCCTGCCTCCTGAGCTCAGGCATTTCCAGAGAAATCCCTTAATGCCTCCATTCTGTCCAGGCGTATATAAGGAGGGCTGGCGCCCTGGCTGCCCACTGCACTGCCCAGAGGCCCCTGCCTGACTCGTCGCCAGCCTCCGGACCTGCAGCACCGAAACAGAACATGGACGTCACCATCCAGCACCCCTGGTTCAAGCGTGCGCTGGGACCCTTCTATCCCAGCCGGCTGTTCGACCAGTTCTTCGGCGAGGGCCTCTTTGAGTATGACCTGCTGCCCTTCCTGTCGTCCACCATCAGCCCCTACTACCGCCAGTCCCTCTTCCGCACGGTGCTGGACTCTGGCATCTCTGAGGTAAGGCCCTGGTGGCGCTGGCTTCTTGCTGCTCAGGGGGCCCCTGCGGGGCAGAGGACAGCTAGAGATTCTCGAGGGGCCACCTGCTGGCCCCCATGTTCTCATCTTGCTCCGTGGAGACAGTGGTGAAGGCCACGGGCCACTGTCCTGCCTCCCCCAGCCGCCTCACTTGTAGAGGCTGGCGAGAGCCCACACACCCGGCCGCCAGAGCCTCCCACGCCCCTGGGGAGGGGCCGGAGGAGGACGCCGGCCCCGGCCGACCGCTGTCTTTTCCTCCCATCAGCTCATGACCCATATGTGGTTTGTAATGCACCAACCACATGCTGGAAACCCCAAGAGCAACCCCGCCAAGGCAAGTTGGGGGGCAGTGTGAGCTCTCGGGTTCTGGCTGTTCTCACGCTTTCCCTGCTGGGAGCGGGTGGGTGTGCTGCCCTCAGGCCCAGAGAACAGGAGCTCTCTGCAGCCCGCAAAGCTGCAGAGGTGCGGCCTCTCGCCAGCCTCCCTGGTGCCCCAGAGAAGCCCAGCAAAGTCCCGAGGCGTCCCTCCTTGCCCTGAGCCGTGGTGCTGAGTGCCGGGCCCACGGTTCTGGAGGAGCGGTCTCACCCACTGCCCCAAAGCAGAAAGCTCCCCACCTTGGAGACAGGGGGAAGCTGGGCAGTGACCTTATTCCAAATGCTTAGTCCCACTGTCCAGACAACGTTCAGCTTGTTAGAGAGCCAGCTATCAACCCCTGAAGAGACACCCAACCCTAACCAGCCACATGACCATAACTTAACAACCAGCCAACCCATAACAAGCCACCAGACCCTAACCATCCAGCCAACTCAAAATCAACCAATCAATCCAACCTATAACCAGCCCCCGCATCCATACCCAATCAGCCAGCACCCCCGGCCAGCTAGCCAGCTGAGCAGTGTCCCCCAGGCAGTCACAGACCCCGCTCGACTCCTGGGGTTTGAGGTCGAGCACAGACCCCAGGGTGCCTCTGGCACAGTCTCAGCCCCCGCATGTTCTGCTCCCTGTGGAGAGGACAGCGTAGTGACCAGACCGTCAGGCCCGTCGCGCCCACCAGCAGGGACCACACCAGCTCGCTCCCCGAGCTCTTGGCCCTCTGGGGAGCTCCACACGAGGGTTTGGGTTGCAGGTCCGATCTGACCGGGACAAGTTTGTCATCTTCCTGGATGTGAAGCACTTCTCTCCCGAGGACCTCACCGTGAAGGTGCTGGAAGACTTTGTGGAGATTCATGGCAAACACAACGAGAGACAGGTGAGCTTGGGCCGGCACTACTACCGCACCAGCATGGGAACCGGGGCCGCGGACCCGTGCACGGCCCGCCTCGCCCCGGGGCCACGGAGGTCACTCTTCTGAGCCCAGCAGGGGAGGGCAGTGGCGTGAATGCGGTGTAATGATCTTGGGCTCTGCCCTCAGCTGTCGCAGGCTCCATCTGGCCTTCTGGGTGGCAGGGTGGGATTCGAAAGGGCCTGTGAAAGGTGAGTGCCCATGGTGGGCACCTCTGAGTCAACGTGTATTTTTGCATAAAACCTCACCTTTGACCTCAGAGGGTGAGCCCATGAGGCAGGTACAGAGGTGTTAAGGGATGCTCCAAATGCTTTGTGCAATTAGGGTCACCTCAGCAGCCCCTTGCGCAGAGCCCTCCATGTCTCGAGTTGACGGGTAGCAGGGCTGGAGCACAAGGAGGTCCCCTGCCTGCCGGGTCCCATGGCTACTACCAGGCAGGCAGTGGGGGTCTTCTACCTGGCAGTCAGCCAAATGCCACAGGGCACCCACTCATTCCTAGCCCCTGTGTCCCGTGGTGCAGGAGGGAGCCGGGCCTGGAGTTGGTGCGAGGCAGCCTCTCCCGGCAGAGTTGGGAAGTGCTGTCCAGGTGCGCCAGGTGCCAGGTGGACCAGACAGCAGAGAGGGGTCAAGACAAGACTTTCCACCAAAATCTTAGATTCTTCTGTCTGGGGCTTTCTTTTAATGACTGGAGAGGGAAGGGGGGAGCCCACACCCATTATCTGAGACCCCTGTCCCACCTTGTTAGTGGCTCAGCAGGGGGTACTCCTCCTTTGGTCTGGGCTCTGCACCTAAAGGAGGAGGAAATCAGAATCCGGGGGATTAGGGCATCAGCAGTGAAAGCTTTATTCCCTGGGTAGCTTTCTCATCCCAGGGAGAATTAGAGGCAGAGAGCTGGGCCTGACCTGGTGGAGGTGCAGAACCAGGCACGGCACAATGAGTCTAATTTTGGAGCGAATCAACGACGAAGAGCCCTTTGCTGCGCTCAGCCATTGTCAACGGTCTCTCTGAGGGGGAGGCGGGGTAGGAGCGTGAGCTGAAGTTCCAGAGCCAGAGACAGCTGGGATGAAGTCTCAGGAGGGGTTCTGGCCATGGCACGCTGGCTCTGCAGCCTGGCCACCTCCTGTGATCTGGGAGGGTCCTTCTCTGGTGCGGGGATGGCAGCTGTCCTCCGCCCTGTTGTCTGACTGTGCCCTCCCTGGCCGGTACCCAGGACGACCATGGCTACATTTCCCGTGAGTTCCACCGCCGCTACCGCCTGCCCTCCAACGTGGACCAGTCGGCCCTCTCCTGCTCCCTGTCTGCGGACGGCATGCTGACATTCTCTGGCCCCAAGGTGCAGTCCGGCCTGGACGCTGGCCACAGCGAGCGAGCCATTCCCGTGTCCCGGGAGGAGAAGCCCAGCTCCGCGCCCTCGTCCTAAGCAGGCCCTGGCCTCGGCTGCCCCCCCTGCGGCCCCTGCCCCCACCAGCCCCGCGGACCCCAGACAAGGCATCTGCCTTCTTTTCTCTGCCTTCTCTTTGTTTCTTTTCCATCTTCTCAGAGGGATGAGGGGTTGAGCGAGTGGCCCGGAGAGCTCAGGGCCTTGGCCCGGGGTGCCACGACCTCAGGGTGTCCCCGGCCCAACACCGGCCAGTTGGCGGAGTGAACGAATCACACACTTCTTCAGATGAGACCTTGTCCTTCCGAGGGTGTGGCCATCGCAGCTCTGCTCAGGGGGCAGAAGGTCCCTCCTTGAGCCCTCTGGGCGGTCCCACAGCAGCCTTCCTGGCGCACACCCGCGTTTCCTGCGGTGCCTGAGGTCCTGTGCTCCGGGTCCTCTCACGCCCTCTTCCCGCAGCCTTCCTCTATGTAGTTCTGCTCCTGGGGCCTCTGGTCACCCATGAGAATGCAGCCCATGGCAGCCAATAAAGAGCAGGTGACTCAAGCAACTTACCGTCTAGTGGTCATCTGTCCACACGGGGTTGGTCCGGAGCGGGGGCGAGGAAGGGAGGGAGGGGACAGTTGTCTCCAGCGCCTGCTGGCCTGGCCAGGGTCTCGGCGTCCCCTCCTCTCTCCCATGCCAAGGAGGGACAGACGGCCCCTTCTCCAGCCCTGCCTCCTTTGGGGGTTGGGCTTCCTCCTGCTCCCTCTGGGCTGCGCTGCAAGGACACCAGCTCCCCCGTGGGCACAAGTCCGAGTCCTGGGCCTGTGCTGGAGGCGCCAGGCCTGAGCAGACACTGGGCCCTTGGGGGCTCAGGGGAACAGGCGCTGAGGCTCCGAGCAGCACCTCCACCCAGTGCAGCTGGCCTCTTGCTCTCTGCCCAGAGCCTGAGCTGGGGAGGGAACTCGCCTGCAGAGCCTCGGTCTGGGGACCATGATGGGGCCCAGCAGGACGGCCACACGATGGCGCCAGCATCCTCCCCCTGGGAGTGAACACAGGCCAGGAGAGAGCCAGCTACCATCACAACTTAGTGACAAAGCACACACACCAGACACCACACATTGCATGCACACATCCACACATGCACACTATGCCACACACACAACACACAACACACACACATCAGACACCACACATACCACACACATACACTACACACACATACCACACATGCACACTACACACACATACCAGATACTACACATACCACACACACACACCACATCACACACACCAGACACTACACATCACACACATACCAGACACCACACACACCACACACCACACATTGCACGCACATATCCACACATGCACACTATACCACATATACAACACATAACACACACACAACACATAAACATAACACACACACATTAGATACCACACATCACACACATCACATGCACACATACCACACACACACTACACACACATACCAGATACTACACATACCACACACACACATACACGCCAGACACTACACATCACACACACACCAGGCATCACACATCACACACACCAGACACCACACACAACACTCACCACACATTGCACGCACATATCCACACATGTACACTATACCACACACAACACATAACACACACATTAGATACCACACATCACACACATCACATGCACACATACCACACACACTACACACACATACCAGATACTACACACACCACATCACGCACACCAGACATCACACATCACACACACACCAGACACCATGAGCAAAACACATGTCTACCACACATCACATACAAACCAGATACCACACACGACACACACATACCACACATACACAGCACAACACACACCAGACACCACACAGAACACAAATATACACCACACATCACATATACCACACATGTACACCACACACAACACATATACACCACATATAACACACATGCACATCATACCACAAACACCACATACCCTACCCAACACACATACATACACTACACACATATCACATATCACACACCACAAACCATACCCCACATATACCAGACACCACACACAACATACACACCACATATCACACACACACTACACATGAAAACCACACCACATACACAATACACATGCACATCACTCCATAGACACACACTACATACCACACACAACATACATAAACACCACACATCACACACATACTACATACCACACCACATGCACACCACAGCACACATACACACAAACCACACACCACACATGCACATCACACTATACACACACCAGACACCACACACAACATACTCATATACCACACATGCACACATATCACATACAAACTACACATGCACACCACACTACACACACATCAGACACCACACACAACATACCACATACACCTCACACATACCACACATCACACATATATCACACTCCTCACACATACACACACAACACATACCTTACATGTACAAACCACGTGACACCTACACCCTCACACCCCCACACCATACATATATACACACACAACACACCACAACCCCACATTTACACAGTTATACACACATATCACACACACAAAACACACCACACATGTACATATATACCACATCACACACTCCACACACACCTTATATACACCATATACACATACTACATATCCTGCAGATACACATGCCACACCCCACACCCCACGCATACACACATATACAACCCACCACACATACACACACCCGTACCACACACACATGCACATCCCACACATCGCACCACCCCTCACCATGCGAGACTTGCCTCTCGGTACTCTGGCTGGCCTCCAGCACAGAATGGCTCCCCTGGGAGACTCCTGCCCACCCTGTCTCTTCTCACGGGATCCCCGATGTTCTACTGGTTAACCCACCCTGCACAGAAGGGGGACCCGTGGCAGCTACAAAAATGGCCACTTCCTTTGGGGCTAGGGCTAGAAAATCCAGGCTCCGGAACCCCTGCTATCCTGGGTGTATTGGACAGGGTTCTCTAGATTAACAGAATACACAGAATGAGTATATTTGAAAAAAGGGATTTATCAGATGGGCTTACAGTTTGAAGCAATGTAGTCCCAGGTTCTGATTGCACGTGGAGAGTCAGAGGAACCAGTAGCTGGTCGAACGGTCTAAGAGCTGGAGTCTTAGGATCGGAGCAACCACTAATTCAGACCCAGTCCAAGACGTGAAGATCAGGAAGCTCTTCAGAGAAACGATGGTGAAGTTTCAGTTCCAAGAGCGGGAGGCCGAGAAGATCAAGAAGCTCTTCGGAGAAAGGTGAAGCCGGCGGCCGACGATCTCAGGTGAGAGCAGATGCGTTTTCCTCGGAAAGAGTCGCGCACACTCTACGCGGCTTCTCCCTCTTTTATCTAAGTCCGCACCTATCAGAATCCTGCTGCCTACATTCAGGGCAGGGCATTCTGTTTAATCTGCAGGTAAACACCCAAAATCACATAATCTTGGGTGTGTCATGATCAGGTCAAGTTGACAACCTAGATTAACTATCACACTGGGTCAGCCTTGCGTCCTCATGGGGAGACCCGCTCCTCCCGAGCTCTGGTGTGTGAGGCCCTGCAGGTCTGGCCACAGCCAGAGGGGAGCTGCCCTGCATCCCCTGTGGCTACATCGTGACTCTCCAAACTATGCAGAAGCCCTGGGCCCCAGTCCCTCAGGAGGTCACTGTATGTGGACACAGAGTCTTTGCGGAGGTGAGCAGGGTAAAAGGAGGTCATCAGGGTGGCCCTAATCTGACAGAACTGTGACCTTTTAAGAAGATCAGGACACAGATGCACACAGAGGGATGGCCACATGAGACACAGGGGGAAGATGTGGTCTGCAAGCCAAGGAGAGAGGCCCCAGGAGGGACCAGCCCTGCGACACCTTTATCTTAGGGCCTGAACAGCCCAGGCAGGAGAGCTGAGAGAACTCCAGGCCCATGTGGCAGGCTCCCCCATTTCCTCTGCTCCTGCAGTTGGCTCCTTGAGCCCCACAGGCACAGGCACAGGCACAGGCACAGGCACAGGCACAGGCACAGGCACAGGCAGGCAGGAGGAACTCCGTCTGGTTTCCCAAGATGAGGCCATGGGGCCCCTCCCCTCCTCCTGGGCCTCCTGATACCATCCTTCTGCCCTCTGATTGGGCATTTCTTAAATTGGAGGACACTAAAGGGTCTGCTTTGCACCTTCTGAGATGCTCCAGGATTCTGGAGCAGGGCAGATCCACCTGAGACCCTTCATAGAGGCCCTAAAGGTCCTGGACCAAGGAAGGCCAGTCCCTGCAGCCCCGTGGCTCCTGCCAATCTGGGGCTGGCAGAAGCCCATGTCTCCTCACCGAGAGTATGGTCTAAACAACTCTCCCTGCACCTGCCCCTAGGTGGCTTCTTGGTCACCATGGCTACTGTGGTGCCAAGGTCACAGGACTCTTGTAGACACCAAGCTGACAATCTCACAGCAGCCTTGGGGGGCAGCGTTGTCACACCATCCACACGAGACACAGAGGCTTAGCCAGGGACTCATAGAGGACCCAGGGAAGCAAATGGCAAGGTTGAGAAAGCTCTGGGTCCCACCCCAAAGTCATGTCAATGGGCCCCAGCTCAGGAGATGCTCATCATCACCACCATCACCATTACCACCATCATCACCATCACCACTATCATCCTCATCACCACCATCACCAACCATCACCACCATCCTCACCATCACCACTATCACCATCATGACCATCATCATTATCACCACCATCACCACCACCATCACCATCACCATCACCATCACCATCACCATCACCATTACCATCACTACCACCATCCTCACCATTGCCATTATCACCATCATGACCATCATTATCATCACCATCACCACCACCATCACCATTATCACTACCATGACCATCATCACCATCACCATCACCATCACTACCACCATCCTCACCATCACCATTATCACGATCATGATCATCATCATCACCACCATCACCATCACCACTACTATCATTACCATCACCACCATCCTCACCATCACCATTATCACTACCATGACCATCATCAACATTACTATCACTACCACCATCCTCACATCACCATTATCACGATCATGATCATCATCATTATCACCACCATCCTCACTATCACCACCATCATTGTCATCACCATCATCATTATCACCATCACCATCACCACCATCATCATCACCATCACCATCATCATCATCACCATCACCACCACCATCATCATCACCATCACCACCATCATCATCACCATCATCACCATCATCATCATCACCATCACCACCACCATCATCATCACCATCACCATCATCATTATCACCATGAACACCATCATCATTATCATCACCATATCACCATCACCACCATCATCACCACCATCATCACCATCATCACCACCATTGTGACCATCACCACCATCATCACCATCATCACCACCATTGTGACCATCACCACCATCAGCACCACCAGCATCATCACCATTATCGCCATTACACCAGCAGCAGCAGCAGCAGCAGCAGCAGCAGCAGCAGCAGCAGCAGCGGGAACAGCATTCAGGGAGCCTACTGTGCCAGGCACGGTGCTACCCACACTGGTGACTGGCATCCTTCTTGCCACCTGTTCAACAGCCTGTGACTTGAGTTCTATTAGATGAGGAAATCCAGGCTTAGTGTCACCTGCCTGATGCCCCAGCTGGCGAGTGCTAAGGGCTAGAGTCCTCCCTTGTCTGACCTCAAAGCCAGGACTCAACCCCTAGGTAGAACTCAACCCTGCAAACTGGGATGCTCTGTGGAAGGCAGGAGCTGGGCCTGCTCTGTTGGTATTTGCTGTGTGACCTCAGTCAGATTTATTGGCCACTCTTAGATTCCCACTCTTCCTGGTTAGCAGAAGGTGGACTAAATGCAGATTTCCTCTTTCCACCGACCTCCACAGTCTCCAACTTGCCACCAGATGGCAGCAGAGGTTTGCTTGGGCGCCAAGACCTTGGTGGCAGGAGACTGGAGGAGGATCAGCCAGAAAGGTCACCTTCATGGGACCAGACTACATGGAAGCAGCCGCAGCAGACATCTGCAGGGGCCCGGCTCTGGGAGCCTCTGGTTGTGACATGGAGCTGTGGGACCCACCCTGACCTCTGGGAGCTCAGGTCCAGCAGGGGAGGCGCTCTGAGGAGCCAGTGGTGTTTCCTGATGATAAGCAGTTTTTGGTTTCATTAGCTCATATGTCAAGTCGCAGTAGCAGGTCAGAGATATGGGGCTCCTCTTTTGCAGCCCACTGGGTCCCAGAGGTCCTGTCTTCTTCCTACAGAGACCAGAGACTGTCAGAGCAGCCTCTTTCCTGCGTAGCTGCTGCAGCCTGCGGGGTGGGGAAGGGCCGTGGCGGGCAGCCCCAGCTAATAGAGGTGTCAGAGTCACAGGGTCAGAGGTCTGGCCAGCCGGGTGCTGCATATGGCTGCCTGCATGGGGGCCCAGCTGTGGGGACCTCTGTCAGTGTATAAGGCAGCAAGAGAGCTGAGGAGGTCGGGGACAAGGACGTGCCCCGAGGACAGCAGCCTTCTCTGTGCAGGGCAGGCGCCTGTCCCCAGTGCCCAGTGGGAGTGGGTGCTTGGAAAGGGGCGCCCCCACTTGGGTTGGGGCCAGCGACGGGTGGTGTGGCCAAAGGCTGCAGCTGGACGAAGCCCCCTCAGCGGCAGCCCCCTAGCTGGGCATGGTGGTGCACTCTTGTAATCCCAGTACTTGGGATGCTAAGACAGGAGGATCGTAGGTTTGAGACCAGCCTCAGCAACTTAGCGAGACTCTCAGCAACCTAGTGAGACCCTGTTTCAAAACAAAAAATAAAAAGGGCTAGGGGTGTAGCTTGGAGGTAGAATGCCCCTGGGTTTAATCCCTAGTACCACAAAAAAAGCACCCCAGTCCCCCTTTAAGATCTGGTGTGGACATGTCCATTTGAGATGGTCAGCGAGAAGCTGCCCACTTCCAACTCCCTAGAGCTGAGCCTGCATGCTAATATTCGAAAGCTGTGTTTTTGTTCTAGATGTTTCTATGGTAATCCACAGTGCCTGCCCACGGATGACCCCCTGCCCAGTGTCTAGCAATAAGTCACCTATTAACAGACTCTGGGGGCAGCCGCTGATCCAGGCCAGGGTGCTGCCACCCTTAGCGTCTGAAACACTCATGTCTAGAACCGGGAAACGCTGTGGGAGTCTCCTGGGGCACAGAGGCTCTGCCATCATGGGATAGGTCCCCGCCAGGCCAGGACGCATCAGGACCTCAAACCTTGCTCAGGGCCCCCATGGCCATGTGCAAAGGCGGCCCCGGCTGGGCCCTGGGCGGGAAGGGAGGAGGCGGCGCTGGGAACCGGCGCGGTATGTGTGCTTTCTGGGTGCGTTCGCGTGTGCACAGGGTTGTATGTGGAGTCTGCAGTTAAGGGTGAACCAGGCACCAGCGTGCTATCAAACTTGCTCCCATCTCCCCTATTGTGAGGCTCTGGGGGTGTTTGGGTGGGGGGCAATTCACCAACAGGGTGACGACACCTCAGGAAATAGGCCCTGGAATTCATTGTGGCAGAAAGAATGGGGATGGTGTGTCCCTGCTTCTAACCTGGGCCACCGAAGTCTGGGGGCCTGGGAGCCTGCACCCCGAGGGCGGCTTTGGGGACCCTATTTCGGCGATGGCAAGGCTGCGACTCAGGGGGGCCTGGCTCTGCCCGTGGAGGTGGGAAGGCCAGAAGCGAGGTGCTGCAGCCTCCTTTGGTGGAGGATTAGGGCCACCCATCTCTTCTTTTCTGGGTCCTTTCCCTTCTTGTCCAAGGCTGCTGTGATCAGCCTGCCTCCGCCTCCATCTCTGGCCAGCACCCTGAGCTGCCTTGGGTCCCACCCAGAGGTAGGGCTGACTGTCCTGGAGGTGGCTATGCGGATGGGGGTGAGGGGCCCCGAATGATTCTCTATGCTGCTAGGGTGTGGTTTTGCTGTGGGAGGGCTGGGGTCTCGAGCAACAGCCTGCCCCACAGCTCCAGGACTTTCCTTTTGGTTGTCTACTGGGCAGAGGGGTCCTTGTCCTCGAGATTGCCCAGCCCCTCCCTCCGTCCTGGCAACACCACCTGGAACCCCTCTCTCGCTCTCGTGAGGTGATGGGGTAAACTAGCTCGTCCCCGAAGCATTTCCAGCTCTGACCAGGAGGGCTTCCAGTGTAGAACACGAGGAGGCACACATCATCAGTACCCAATGCCATGTCTTCTCAGTTCAGACTCCCGGCCAGCGGGTGGGGAGCCGGTGGGGAGACTGGGCGCGCAGGGACCCCGTGCTGATGGGAGGTGCAGCTGAGCAGGGCCCCACAATTCACAGCAGTAAGGGACACCTGGGCCCCCTACCCCAGGCTCAGTGGGGCAGGGACATAGGCTCCTACCTCCAGGACAGGGACAGGTGTCCTTGAGTTCCGCAGGTGACAGGGATAGAAAAAACACAGCTGAGCCCCTGTGACATCCTGGGCAGAGAGATGAACAGAGCCCGGCACCAAGGCAGTTGAGAGAAGCGCCAGGCCCGGGCCACAGCAGCCTGGCGGGCTCCCTCCGCCCCCTCCCTGCAGCACAGCCACAAGGGCCATGGGGAGGCACGGGAGTGGGCGGCACCATGGCCGCCACCTCTACACTTCCCCGTGGCTGTGACCACCTGCGCTGGGCTGTAGGAGAGGCCACGCCTGGAAGGGGTCTGCCTTTCTGAGGGCCAGCGGGCACCCCAGGATGCAGCCGCCATGTGCAGGTGTGGGGCCATGGGAACCTGCCCCGCGTCACCTCTCTCCCTCGTCCTCTGGCATCTTTCCCTCCAAGACCTGTCCCCAAAGGGAATCCCAGGAGGGAAGCTGCGGAAGGAGTGGCCTCCGTGACCTTCCTGGCCTGGCAGAGGGTGGCCATGCACTCCTGCAGGGCAGGTCCCACTCGGCCTCACCTTCCTCTCTGGCCCTAGGGTGGCCAGCTACCTCGTGGGTGGGGATGGGGACCCTGGTCAGCAGCTCCGAGTGGGGCTGCCCTGGGCTGCTCGTCTGTGACCTCTTGCCCCCAGGAGACGGTGAGCATTTGGTGGATAGGCCGATCTGTGCTGCTGGCCCTTTGGGAGGAGAGGCAGGGATGCGGCTCCCGGGTCCCTGCAGGGGGGCGTGGGGGCCGGTGGCAGTCTTTGCGGCCTGGGCAAAGTCCCAGGTTGGAGCATTGGGCATGTTGTCTGTTTCCACATCTGTAATCACAGGCTGGCTCTGCCTCCTCCGCCCCCAGCCCGTGGTGGGACGACCCTCAGGAGTCAGCAAAGGCCTACACTCTAGAGAGCAGGTTGACCGCACTACACCGGGAGGCACCGCGGGCTCTGGGGCCTCATCCTCTGTTCTCACCACCAGAACCGTGCGGGACGATCCAACCAATGCAGACCCAGCACAGCCCGAGCGCGGGGAGGAGGACCTGGACCACGCCGGTGTGAAGAAAGTGTGGTTAAAGGAGTCATCGAGTTCTGCGAACCCAGGTGGGCTCACGCGCTCCGGGCCTAGCATCCTCCATGGCCACCTCGGATGCCGAGGAGAAAGGACGCCTGCGCCTGTCCTTCTAAGCCAGTAAGATCTTCCAGCTTCCAGGCCCCCTTCCTCCCCGTCCCTGCTGCACCATTCGTACTCTGCCCCCTGGCCCCTGCCCCCTGTTCTGCATGGCTCATGCCTGACTGCCAGGCCCCAGCCCCCTTGCTGGAGGGCCCCCTGTGAGGCAGCACCCTCTCAGGGGCACCCCGTCTTCACAGTGCTCACAAGCTCTGGGGAGCTCATACCTGGGCATTTCTGCCTACCAGTGCCCCCCGGGCAGCGACTAGTTCTGCCATATTCTCTGCTGCCTCCTCTGGGGCTTCAGACAGAGGCTGGCAGCAAGCAGGGCTCCGGCGCAGGCCCTGGGCCTGGTCTACATGCCGGGCAGGGCTCCCATCTGTGGAACCAGGAACTTTGGGGTCCTGGGTCTCTAAAGTTCTCAAGCCGAGGCCCTGGGGTACCGGGCTAGCTGAAGGCAGGGCTGGGTAGGAGGAATGGGTCCGGGATGTGCAGATGCTGGTGCGTGTAGTCCCTGGGGACGCGGGCCACAGGCACCTGTGCGCTGAGCTGGGGCAGGCAGGGCTGAGGATAAGCAGCCTGAGCCCACAGCAGAGGCGCCGCTGGGGCTGGGGAGGGCCATGCTAGCGGTGCTTGGGAGTCAGGGTTTCAGTGCCGGGTCTTAAGTGACCTTGGACAGCGCGGAAGCAGGTGTAAGTGGACATCTTACCATAAACTGAGGGAGGCGCAGGCAGGACCCGACAGCGCCAGTCCAGGGCAGACTAAGCGCAGCGCCTGCGAGGGCCCATGGCTGGAGTGGGGACGCTCTTCATTTTCTCACCTGGCCTCAGCCTGGCCCAAGGTCAGGAGAGGGCACTGTGGTGGTCTGGATCCACCAGCGCTGGGAACTAGCTTCTAGCAACACCAAGGCCACCCGGATGCCCGATTTTGTACCGCTGCTCTATTTTGCACTGTCAAGAGGGGGAACCTTCTTCTATCCTCCTGCCCTGTTTTCCCCCTGGAGCAGGGCCGGGCTCCCCCATCCCTGCTGCCCCCTGCGTGGGTGGGTGGTTGGGTGCACTGGGACTTACTTACAAGAAGGTGGGCCACAGGGCATGCGGCCGGAGCCTTGGACGCACGCATCCTGCAGCTGGGGAGGGGAGGGGAGGGGCGGGGTGCGGCCACCTGGACCGTGTTGCGATGATGGCGGTCCCCTCCAGGACCCAGCCCAGCCTGGAGCCTGCGTCCAGGGTTCCCGAGCCTGGCGCCCCAGTATTTAGAGTCTCCTCAGTACCTCTCCTCTATCCGGGAAGCTCCCTATCCACTCAGGATCTTGGTGGCCGCCTGTCACCACCGGGCAGGACGCAGCCCCTTCCCCAATTGCCTGGTGAGGTCATGACCCCATCCTGAGGAACAGGCCCTACCCCCGCCCCGCAGCTTTTCTATGCCCACGCTGTGACTCAAACGTGCGCGCTGTCACCGTGAATAACTGGTTCAGGGATGAATAACTGGTTCGCCCCCTTCCTGCTGGCACTAGGCCACATTTTCTGGATGCTCCGGGCCTCAGTTTCTTCATCTGTCTGGCAGGAACTCCAGCGCCGAGGACAATGCTATTGGGGATCAGATGGAACTTAGCAGGCCAATAGTGATCAATTAAGATGGGTGGGGTGTGTGTCCCGGGTCCAGGAAAGAGGAGGAGTGTAGACAGAGGCAGGGGGAGTTCCAGGTCCAGCGTGGACCCCCTGGACTCAGCCGAGCCCTCACCTGCCAGAGGAACACGGCAGGCATGACTTCCCTGCCCGGTCCTTCTCTTGTTCCCCTTGTCCCTGCAAGTCTAGATGCACCCACAGTCCAAGCCCAGGGGCAGTGCTGCAGCCAGGACCCTTCCTGCAGGCCCTGCACACTCAGCGCCCCCCCGCCCCATCCTCCCCTCCTGCCAACAACCCAGACAAGGAGGGGCTCGCTGTGTGGACTCAGGCAGGCGCGTGCACACGCCCACACACGCTGCCTGCTATGAAGGGGAAGGACCCTCTGCAGAGAAGGGCAGTCATCCGATTCTGCCACCTGAGACCCAGGTTGCCAAGATCCACCCTGATTGTTGCTCGGCAGAGTTGTCACAGATCCGCCTCGGGTCCAACAAAGCAGGGACAAAAGAAACCCACAGGCCATGGCCACATGCAATATTTAGTAGGAAGGGACTGCCCGGCCTTTGTGGTTGTGAGGCACAGCCCCTGGCGACTGGGATCCTGAGTGTGTGTGTGTGTGTGTGTGTGTGTGTGTGTGTGTACTGTGTGCACACCATATGATGTCAGTATAAGCACATACATGTTTATGCACGAGTATGTACCTGTGCACACACACGTGTGCATGTCTGCGCAGGTGTGACACAGACCTCCTTCAGAGCTCTGTGCCAAGAGCGGCTGTAGCCGGGTTCCACGGGTAGCGTTGCAGCTCCAGGGTCCCTCTGGAAGCCACACCAGCTTCTATGAGTGAAGGAAGGAGGACACTTGGTGACAGTGAGCCCTGCTCCAGGCGGGTGCTGGGCAGGGCGCTGGGTCGCGTTATCTCCTTTACTGCTCGCTGCAGCCCTGAGTGGCACTGTGACTTTTAGGGAGGGGGTGCGAGGCACAGGGACATTTTCAGAGAATTTGCTCTATGGGCTTCGCCCTTGGGCTCGGCCAAATCCTGCTGCCCCGCCAGGCCTCCCTGACCTCCGCGATGTGGGCTCCCTGCACAGCACAGCCATGTTCTGTGTGTCCTCTAGACTGCAGGTGCCCGAGGGCCAGCAGGCATCTGCTGATGTGAGTTTCATTGAGGGAAATCTGCCTAGCTCCCACGCACAGAGCCAGGGGTCCCAATGAGGGGCGGGTGCCATGGGCCAGCTGCAGCTTCCTCCTGAGAGTGGTGTCCTTGTCAGTGGGGTGGCCTCAGGGTGACCCCTGGGCAGTGTGCGGCCTGTGGCTGACATCCTGTCCTCCCAGGACTGTGGCCACCCTGGAAAGCCCCCTCCTCTAGGGCTGGGCCAGCTTCCCCACACCCTGCACAGAGGTACTGGGGAAGAACAGACTCTGGGAGCCCGAGGCCTGAGGCCCCCACTGGGGAACGACACAAGGCCCGCTGTCACCAGGAGGACCCCGCATGGACCACTAGCCCAGGAGATCCCAGCAGCCACTGCCCAGCCCTGCGGTCCAGCAGGGTTGTTCCTGAGCCTCCCTGAATCTGGCTTCATCCTCTGTAAGTGGATGACAGCCGAGGGGCCCCACGGGAGGCTCTGGAGGTGTCCAGGGTGCAACGCTTAGGGAGTCTGTCCCGCCTGGGTGGCGATATTGCCCCAGGATGAAGGGATAGCAAGTGCTCACTGGATTAGTGACAATCTTCTCTTCCTGCACTCACTCTCCCTCTCTTCCCCTCCCCCTTATCCCCTCCCCTCCTCTTTCTTCTTCCTCTTCTCCTCTCCTCCCTTTCCTCCCCCTCCTTTGCCCTCCTCCCCTTCTATTCCACTCAGGTAAGGCAGGGGACAGAGGGGCCTCCTGCTGCCCCGGGTCATAGCCCCACCCTGTCTATGTGCACACACACACACACACACACACACACACTCATTCACACACTCACATGTACACACATGGTGCATACACACACGGTACACACACACACACTCTCTCACAGGCCCTGTAATGCCCCTCCTCCTGGGACCTTCTCCTGTTGTCCTCTCAGCCAAATCCTGCTGCCCCGCCAGGCCTCCCTGGCCTCCGCGATGTGGGCTCCCTGCACAGCACAGCCATGTTCTGTGTGTCCTCTAGGCTGCAGGTGCCCGAGGGCAGGGCCAGCAGGCATCTGCCATAGAATGTGCGTGCTGAAGAAGGACCCACACTGCCAAAGAATCCTTGAATGGTCAGCGGCCTGTCAGTCCCAGGCTGGGGCCAGCGGTGCCGGGGAAGGGCCTGTCGCTGCCCTGCTCGCCCTCAGCCCCAGCAGGGTGCTTAGTTTCATCCTGTGCATCCTCAACACCAACTGAGGGCAGCAAGTGGCCCACGCATGCTCATCTGAACGCGGGGTTTGCTCTTGAGGCAGGATAGACCCCCCTAAGCAGCCTCAGCTGAGGGCAGGCTCCCCTTGCCTCTTGTCCTGCCTCCCTCTTCTATAAAAACCCTTCCACCTGCTGGTTCACAGGGGAGCTCCTGTGAGGGCTGCCTGGGCTATGGGTAGTTGGAAGCTTTTATTGTTTGGATATAAAATGTTCCCAGGAAAGCTGGGCATGATGGTACACGCTTGTAATCCCAGTACTTGGGAGGCTGGGACAGGAGAATCGCAGGTTTGAGGACAGCCTCAGCAAATAGTGAGACTCTCATTAAGTTAGCGAGACTCTGTTTCAGAATAAAAATAAAATAGGGCTGGGGGTGTAGCTCGGAGGTAGAATGGCCCTGGGTTCAACCCCAGTGCCACACACACACACACACACACACACACACACACACACACACACACAAGGTCCCCAGAAGAGTTCATGTGTTAGACAAGGCAGCTGGGTTTGGAGGCTGGAGAGTGTGGATCCCTAGAGGCAGGGCACTGGGGACTATATCTGCCCCATCCCCTTCCCCCCTTTCTCTCTGCTTCTTGCTGCCATGAGCTGAGGGTAGCATTTCCTCCTCTGCTATGCCCTAAAGTCCTGCCACCAGACTGGCTGATCATGGACTGACCTCTGAAATTGTGAGCCCTACAATAAACCTTTCTTCCTCTAAGTTGTGCTTGTCAGGTATTCTGTTTACAGCATTGAAAAAGCTGACTAAAGCAGGCCAAAGGACCCGGGGCAGGTACTGGAGCTCTCTAAGTCTCCACCTAATCCTGTAAGGTAGGAATAATAATACCTGCCTCAAGACAGTTGTTCTAAAGATCAGAAGAAGATATAAAACACTCAGCATACTTATTCCTTGGCTCAGAGTAAGTTTTTAATCAATTATTGCATCATCACTATCATATTTTTCTTCACCCTCACCATCATCACCACCACCATCGCCATCATCATCACCATCACCATCACCACCACAATCATCATCATCATCATCATCATCATCATCATCACCATCATCAACATCATCATCATCATCAACATCACCACCATAATAACCATCATCATCGTCACCATCATCAACATCATCATCATCATCAACATCACCACCATAATAACCATCATCATCATCACCATCATCACCACCATCACCATCACCATCATCACCACCACCACCATCATCACCACCATCACCATCATCACCACTACCACCACCACCACCACCATCATCATTACCACCATCACCATCATCACCACCACCGTCACTACCATCACCCTCACCATCATCACCACCACCATCGCCATCATCATCACCATCACCATCACCACCACAATCATCATCATCATCATCATCAACATCAACATCATCATCATCATCAACATCACCACCATAATAACCACCATCACCATCACCATCATCACCACCACCACCATCATCATCACCA
>PVJS01031227.1:0-23555 GCA_004027185.1 Glis glis | reverse complement strand
AAAAAAAAAAAAAAAAAAAGAAAAGTCTAGCTCGGTTCCAGGCACTTCCTACACACTGTTCTTATGTGCAACACCACCCTAGAAGGTAGGTGATATTTTTCTTTTCTTTTCTTTTTTGTGGTACTGGGGATTTAATCCAGGGCCATTCTACCTCTGAGCCACACCTCCAGCACTATTTTATTTTTTATTTTGAAACAGGGTCTCACTAGGTTGATGAGAGTCTCACTTCTTGCTGAGGCTGTCCTCGAACTTGCAATCTTCCTGTCTCAGCCTCCCAAGTACTGGGATTACAGGCATGCGCCACCGTGCCCGGCTGATTTTTTCCATTTTACACATACCACTCATCAAAGGTCAGTACCTTATCCAAGGTCAAATGTTCATTAACCATCAGATTTGCCAAACCAAACTTATTTTGGGGGAAGTGGGGGAACTGGGGATGGAACCCGGGGGCATTCTACCTCTGAGCCTATTTTATTTTATTTTTTTTATTTTGAAACAAGCTCTTGCTAAATTGCTGAGGGACTTGTCAAGTTGCTGAGGTTGACCTCGAACCTGTGATCCTCCCATCTCAGCCTCCCAAGTACTAGGATCACAGGTGCGGGTCACCAGCCCTGGCTTGCCAAACCAAATCTTTATGCAGCATGGCACAAAGTAAAGGGGCTTCAGAGACAGAGAGACGTTCTGCTTTTTATTAGCCGCAAGATCTTAGATAATTTGTTTAACCTCTCAAATGACTCATTTTCTCACTTGGAAAATGAAGCAAATAATAATATCTACCATCCCAGGTTGTCTTTAGAATTAAATGCAACATTCCATTTAACAAAATGAAGAGTCCCTTGGACAATATCTGGCATATGGTACACAGTAGACGAGGATAAATTTACCTGCCTATCTTCTTAGTGGAAACTTAGCATCTCAACACTGATCTTGGTGGTAAAGCAATACTGCTGAAAATATATCCAAATTCATTTAAAATGATTGTGGGGAGGCAGGAGTGGTGGCACACGCCTATAATCCCAGTACTTGGGAGGCTGAGACAGGAGGATTGCAGGTTTGAGGCCAGGCTCAGCAACTCAGCAAGGCCCTCAGCAACTTAGTGAGACCCTGTTTCAAAATAAAAAATAAAAAGAGCTAGGGATGTAGCTCAGAGGTAGAATGCCTCTGGGTTCAATTCTCAACACAAAAAAATATAAATAAAGATTTGTGGGTCATGGAGCAGGTAAAGGAGGGGGGAAGAGGATGAATTTAAAAAAAGCTTCAGGCTCAGTCTTCTTGTTTTAGGGAGGAAAAACAAGCAAAACAATTTTATTTAATTTTAATTTTTTTTTTTTGCGGTACCGGGGATTGAACCCAGGGGCGTTCTACCTCCGCACTGCACCCCTGGCCCTATTTTTTATACTTTATTTTGAAACCAGATCTCATGAAGTTGCGGAGGGCCTCACTAAGTAGAGAGAGAGAGAGACAGGGAGAGAGAGAGAGAAAGAGAGAGAGAGAGAGAGAGCTGAGGCTGGCCGTGAACCTGGATCCTCCGGTCTCCGCCTCCCAAAGTACTGGGATTACAAGAGTGCGCCACCACACCCGGCCAGCAAAACAATTTTAACTTAAACTTCAGGCTCTAGATTTTTAAATTTGCTTCTCATTAGAAGCACCCAGCCTGATTAAATCAGAATCGGTTCGAGACTCTTGAATCTGCAAAAATGAGATTAAGTTAAAACAACAACAACCAGCCTGGAGTGGTGGCACATGTCTATAGTCCTAGTACTGGGGAGGCTGAGTCAGGAGGATGGCAGGTTCGAGGACAGCCTCAGCAAGTAGTGAGACTCATCAACCTAGCAAACCCTGTTTCAAAATAAAAATTAAAAATAGGGCTGGGGGGGGTAGCTCGGAGGTAGAACGCCCCTGGGTTCAATTCCCAGTACCACAACCACAACCACAAAAAAAAATAAGGAGACAGAAAGAAGGAAAAGCAAAATATAACTTTAACTTAAAAAAGCCTAATGCAAAAGTTCCTCATGCCTTTACTCCCCAGACCAGTTCTCTCTCCTAGGCCTGTCTCTCCCAAATTCCTGGGAAATCTGTAAATCTTAAAGTTAACCCCCCCAAAACTATAATTATCCTATGCACTGTTAGAAAGACAGATGCAAGTCAGGTGTGATGGCACACGCTTGTAATCCCAATACTTGGGAGGCTGAGACCGGAGGATCAGGGGTTGCCGCCAGCCTCAGCTACTTAGTGAGGCCCTCTGCAACTTAGTGAGACCCTGTTTCAAAATAAAGAATAAAAAATAGGGCTGGGGGTGTAGCTTGAAGGTAGAATGCTCCTGGGTTCAATCCCCAGTACCGCAAAAAAAAAAAAAAAAAAAGGAAGGAAGACAGATGCAATAGCTTGAAAAACCTAAAATCGAGGTGACTTTCCAGTTTATCTATTGATCAGATGATGGGTACTATGATCAGCGGAAGGATCCTGAAAATGACCAGACCATCATAAACCCGCTTGAGATCACCAGACTGACATCCTCACATAGCTACCATACCCACCCTTCACTAAGGCGCCTTTAAAAGAAGAGCCAAGAACTGGTGTGGTGGCGCACCCCTGTAATCCCAGTACACAGGAGGCTGAGACAGGAGGATCCTAGGTTCAAGGACAGCCTCAGCAACGTAGTGAGACTCTCAGCAGCCTAGCGAGACCCTGTTTCAAAAACAAAAAATAAAATGGGCTGGTGGTTTAGCTCGGAGGTAAAATGCCCCTGGGTTCAATCCCGAGTACAATAAAAAAAAAAAAAGAGCCATGAACCTCCAAAATGTGTCTCTCTCTTGAGATAGCCCGCATTCACCCTTGAATGTGTATTTCTTACCTAAATGAACTTCTGTCTCTGTCTCTGACTGGCGTGTGCTGAAATTCTTTTTGGTGCCGGGCGTGGTGGCACACGCTTGTAATCCCAGTACTTGGGAGGCTGAGACCGGAGGATCCGGGTTCCTGGCCAGCCTCAGCTACTTAGTGAGGCCCTCTGCAACTTCGTGAGACCTGGTTTCAAAATAAAGGATAAAAAATAGGGCCAGAGCCGGGCGTGGTGGCGCACGCTTGTAATTGGGAGGCGGAGACCGGAGGATCCGGGTTCGTGGCCAACCTCAGCGTGCATGCACGCGCGCACATGCGCACGCGCGATCTCTCTCTCTCTCTACCTAGTGAGGCCCTCCGCAACTTCGTGAGACCCGGTTTCAAAAATAAAGCATAAAAAAATAGGGCCGGGGGTGTAGCACGGAGGTAGAACGCCCCTGCGTTCAATCCCCGGTACCGCAAAAAAAAAAAAAAAAAAAAAAGGGCCGGGAGTGTAGCTCGGAGGTAGAATGCCCCTGGGTTCAATGCCTGGTACTGCAAAAAAAAAAAAAAAGAAAAAAAAAGAAATTTTTTTTGGTTATGTAAACCAATTTCCCCACCAGTCCTGAGTTGAGTTTTCCTCTCAGGGAACTCCGACCTTTCTGGGAAGCAGCGCTTCACTCCTGACAGAGCATCCTGATGCACGTGGAGCTCTGAGATGTGGGGCGCTCACTGAGGTGAATAAGCTGGAACATTTGAACCCACCCCTCCTTCTGCCCAGAGGAGACAGGACATGCAAGATGCCATGGTCTTCCAGAGACAGACTTTCCAGTCCTGATTGGTTTTGCATAAATAACCAAAGTCGGGTCTCTGCACAGCCTGAGCAAGGAAGTCGGTCCCTGCTGTCATACAAAGTACCAGATTTGCAGCTGGGTGTGATGACGTGCACCTGTAATCCCAGTACTTGGGAAGCTGAGACAGGAGGATCGCAGGTTCGTGGCCAGCCTCAGCTACTTAGTGAGGCCCTCTGCAACTTAGTGAGACCCTGTTTCACAATAAAGAATAAAAAAATAGGGCTGGGGGTAGAATGCCCCTGGGTTCAATTTCCAGTACCAAAAGAAAAATAAGTAAACGAGGTCCGAAGGCCTAAGGTGGTAGGAATAGTAGAACTGATGGACTATGCCAGACCTCAAAGCCACCAGAAGTCACCACCTTCATTAGGACACTGCCATCGTTGAGTGGCCTGGTGATGGCCCTTCCCTATTGGCCAAGTGGACAGTGAGAGGTCCTACTACCAAGGGGGGACATGGGTCTCTGGAATGGCATAGGGCAGGTGACTATATTTAAGTATCAGAGGACTGTAAATGTAATTATTGTACAGGTTGAGCATCCCTGATATGAGAATCCAAAATCTGAAATGTTCCAAAATCCAAAACTATTCGTGGGCCAATAGAACGCTATGAGTGGAAAATTCCACGCTCAAATTCACATGATGCGCTGTAGCCAAAATGCAGGCTAAAAATATTGCAGAAAATTGCCAGGTGTGGTGGTGCATGCTGGGAATCCCAGTAGTTGGGAGATTGAGACGGGAGGATCACAGGTTTGAGGCCAGCCTTAGCAATTTAGCAAGGCCCTCAGCAACTCCAAAAATATGTTCAAAATAAAACATAAAAAGCTCAGAGGTAGAATGGTCCTGGGTTCAGCCTCCAGCTGAACCATTTATTTTATTAAAAAATAAAAGAATTCCCTGATCATTCCTGTGAAAAGATGTGAGGTGGTTTCTCAGGGTAACTGAGCTCAGAATTTCCAAGGACTGTGTAGACGGGATGTGAGATACCACTGGTTGAAACCAAAAGACCCAAAACCTCCTGTGCTCCCGTGCATGGAGTGAGGGCTTACGGAGTTCTGACTCCAGTCCAGCCACCAAGCCTCTCTGTGGTTACTTCCTCAGGAACCAGGGTATTGCAGTGGACATCATAATCAATACAAAAATATGAATGAGATATCTTTACATGCTTTTATTCATTCCAAGGCTTTGAAATCTGACCTGTGCTTGTTAGCTCTCTGGCACTTCCAGTGAGCCCGGGCACAGGCCAGATGCACAGCAGGTGTCAGAGGAAGTCCACAAAGAGCCACAGGTGTTTGTAGTAGGAAGCTGTCAGGTTAGAATGCACAGAAATAGTTATTGCAAATCTTTTTTTTTTTTTTGGTACTGAGAATTGAACTCAGGGGCATTCGACCTCTGAGCTATACCCCAAGCCTTTATATACATATATATATATTTTTTTTTTTTTTTTGCGGTACCGGGGATTGAACGCAGGGGTGTTCTACCTCCGTGCTACACCCCTGGCCCTATTTTTTATACTTTATTTTGAAACCGAGTCTCACAAAGTTGTGGAGGGCCTCACTAAGGAGACAGAGAGAGAGAGAGAGAGAGAGAGACAGAGACAGAGACAGAGAGAGACAGAGAGAGAGAGACAGGGAGAGAGAGAGAGCGAGAGCTGAGGCTGGCCACGAACCCGGATCCTCCGGTCTCCGCCTCCCAAAGTACTGGAATTACAAGCGTGCGCCACCACGCCCGGCTTATATTTTTTATTTTGAAACAAGGTCTCAGTTGCTGAGGATCTTGCTAAGTTACTGAGGTTGGCCTCGAACCTATGATCCTCCTGTCTCAGCCTCCCAAGTACTGGGATTACAGTTGTGTGCCACCTGGCCCGGCTTAGCCTCATTTCAAATGCTGAACAGCTGCATGCAGCTTGCGGCCATCGCATTAGACAGTGCAGGTCTGAGGAACCCCTGCTTATCTGGACATTCTGTAGAACGTGACACTGGGGCACTGTATTGATGACGTCATGCTGATTGGACCCAGGGAATGAGAAAATGGCAAGTATTCAAGATACACTGACAAGACACACACATGCCAGAAGGTGGGATATAAGCCCTACAAAACTTCAGGGGAGCCGGGCATAGTGGCACACACCTGTAATCCCAGTACTTGGGAGGCTGAGACAGGAGGATCAAAAGTTCAAAGCCACCTCAGCAACTTAGCAACACCCTATTTCCAAATAAAAAGTAAAATAGGGCTGAGAGTGCAGCTTGGAGGTAGAATGCCCCTGAGTTCAATCCCCAGGACCACAATAAATAAATAAATAAATAAATAAATAAATAAATATTAAAAGGGCAGGTGCATTGGTGTGCACCTGGAATCCTAGTACTTGGGAGGCTGAGATGGGAGGACCACGGGTTTGAGGACAGCCTCATCAAGTAGTGAGACTCTCATCAACCTAGCAAGACCCTGTTTCAAAATAAAAATAAAAGGGGACTGGGGTGTAGCTTGGAGGTTGAAGGCCCCTGGGTTCAATTCCCAGTACCGAAAAAAAAAAAAAGCTGGGAGTGGTGGTGCACGCATGTAATCCCAGTATTTGGGAGGCTGAGACAGGAGGATCTCAGGTTCAAGGCCAGCCTCAGCAATTTAGTGAGACCCTGTTTCAAAATAAAAAACAAAATAGGGCTGGAGATGAATCTGAGAGGTAGAAGGACCCCATGTTCAATCCCCAGTATTGAAAAGCTATACCCCCAGTCCTTATTTATTTATTTTTATTTATTTAATTTTTGTGGTACTAGGGGTGGAACCCAGAGGCATTCTACCTCTGAGCTACACCTCCAGCCCTATTTTATTCTTTTATTTTGAAAAAGGATCTCACTAGGTTTCTGAGAGCCTCACTAAATTGTTGAGGCTGGCTGCAAACTTGCAATCCTCCTGCCTCAGTCTCCCAAGTACTGGGATTATAAATTTGTTTGTTTGTTGGTGGTACTGGGGATTTAACCCAGAGGCATTCTACCTCTGAGCTATACCCCAGCCCTATTTTATTCTTTATTTTGAAACAGGGTCTCAGCCAGGCATGGTGGCACACATTTGTAATCCCAGTACTTGGCAGGCTGAGACAGGAGAATCGCAGGTTCAGAGCCAGCCTTAGCTACTTAGCAAGACCCTCCACAATTTAGTGAGACCCTGTTTCAAAATAAAGAATAATAAACCGGGAGTGGTGGCGCATGCTTGTAATCCCAGTACTTGGGAGGCTGAGACAAGAGGATCGCAAACTTGCGGCCAGCCTCAGCAACTTGTGAGGCCCTCTGCAACTTAGTGAGACCCTGTTTCAAAACAAAAAATTGGGGCCGGGCGTGGTGGCGCACGCTTGTAATCCCAGTACTTGGGAGACAGAGACCAGAGGATCTGGGTTCGCGGCCAGCCTCAGCTACTTAGTGAGGCCCTCCGCAACTTCGTGAGACCCAGTTTCAAAATAAAGTATAAAAATAGGGCCGGGGGTGTAGCTTGGAGGTAAAATGCCCCTGGGTTCAATCCCCGGTACCGCAAAAAAAAAAAAAAAAAAAAATCGGGCTGGGGGTGGAGCTCAGAGGTAGAATGACCCTGGGTTCAATGCCCAGTACCACAAAAAACAACCAAACAATAAAGAATAAAAAATAGGGCTGGGGATGTAGATAGGAGGCAGAATGCCCCTGGGTTCAATCCCCAGTGCTGCAAAAAAAAAAAAAAAAGAAATAGGGTTTCACTAAGTTGTGGAGGGCCTCACAACTTGCTGAGGCTGGCCAAGAACCTGAAATCCTCTTGTCTTAGCCTCCCAAGTACTGGGATTACAAGCGTGCGCCACCACACCTGTCTTATTCTTTATTTTTTTATTATTAATTAATTTATTTATTTATTTTTTGCGGTACCAGGGATTGAACCCAGGGGCGTTCTACCTCCGCGCTACAACCCCGGCCCTTTTTTTTTATACTTTATTTTGAAACCCGGTCTCACGAAGTTGCAGAGGGCCTCACTAAGTAGAGAGAGAGAGAGAGAAAGAGACAGGGAGAGAGAGAGAGAGAGAGAGAGCGTTGAGGCTGGCCGTGAACCCGGATCCTCTGGTCTCCGCTTCCCAAAGTACTGGTATTACAAGCGTGCGCCACCACGCCCTGCTTAATCTTTATTTTGAAACAGGGTCTCACTAAGTTGCAGAGGGCCTCACTAAGTTGCTGAAGCTGGCCGTGAACCTGCAATCCTCCTGTCTCAGCCTCCCAAGTACTGGGATTACAAGCGTGCACCACCATGCCCAGCTCTTATTTTTTATTTTGAAACAGTCTCACTGAGTTGCTGAATTTGGTGAAGTTTTTTGTTTTGTTTATTTTTTGTGTTACTGGCAATGGAACCCAGGGGCATTCTACCTCTGAGCTACACCCACAGCCCTATTTTATTCTTTTTTATTCTGAAACAGGGTCACACTAAATTGCTGAGGCTGGCCGCAAACCTGGGATCCTCCTGTCTCAGCCTCCCAAGTACTGGGATTACAGGTGTGCACTATTGCACCTGGCGCGTGCGTGTGTGTGTGTGTGTGTGTGTGTGTGTGTGTGTTACTGGGGATTGAACCCAGAGGCATTCTACTTCCAAGCTACACTCCTAGCCCTTTTTTATTTTATTTTTTATTTAGAAACAGGATCTTGCCAAGTTGCTGAGAGTCTTGCTAAATTGCTGGTTTTTCATCTTGTGATCCTCCTGTCTCAGCCCCCCAAGTACTGGGATTACAGGCGTGCACCACCATGTCTGGCTTATTTTACTTCTTTTTTTTTTTTTTCTTTTTGTGGTAACGGGGATTGAACCCAGGGGCATTCTACCCCTGGGCTATACCCCCGGCCCTATTTTTTATCCTTTATTTTGCAACCCGGTCTCACGAAGTTGCGGAGGGCCTCACTAAGTAGCCGAGGCTAGCCGCGAACCCGGATCCTCCGGTCTCCGCCTCCCAAGTACTGGGATTACAAGCGTGCGCCACCACGCCCGGCCTTATTTTACTTCTTTATCTTCATCTAGTAATTCTTCTTTACTTTCTTACTGCCCCACTATCTAGTCAATATTTTTGCTCACCTTTTTTTAGTTTTCCTCAGCATGGGGCCATTCCAAATTACTTACTCCACTGTTATTACAAGTGGAAGTCCCAAATACAAATTCAAGTGATTGTTATAATCTTCCGAATGCTTGTTTTGAGTTTCTTTGATGGTAAAATGTACAATAAACTCCCATTTATCTGGCATGATTAGAGACTCTAGATGAAATTGATTTGATTGAAACTAAAATCAGAAGCCACATCATTCTTTTAGAGATCAAGTTCATAAAGCTATGCCGGCAAATGTTTTCCTTTTCTTTTTCTCTTTCTTTCCTTTTTTTTTTTTTTTGCGGTACTGGGGATTGAATCCAGGGGCATTCTACCTCCGAGCTACACCCCGAGCCCTATTTTTTATTCTTTATTTTGAAACAGGGTCTCACTAAGTTGTGGAGGGCCTCACTAAGTAGCTGAGGCTGGCCATAAACCTGCGATCTTCCTGTCTCAATCTCACAAGTACTGGGATTACAAGTGTGCACCACCACGACCGGCTAACCATGTTCATGTATGAACCCTGATGCAATTCCCAAAACATGTCCAGCCTGCACTACCATGCCTGGCTAATTTTATTTTATTTTTTATTTTTTATTTTTGGTAGTGGGGATTAAACTCAGGGGCATTCTACCTCTGAGCTACACCCCCAGCCCTGTTTATTTTTATTTAGAAACAGAGTCTGGCTAAATTGCTGAGGCTATCCTCCAACCTGAGATTCTCCTGTCTCAGCCTCACAAGTACTGGAATTATAGGTGTGCACCACCATGCCTGTTTTGTGTGTGTGTGTGTGTGTGTGTGTGTGTGTGTGTATGTGTAATACTGGGGGTTGAACCCAGGGGCATTCTGCCTCCGAACCACACCCTCGACCCTATTTTTTTATTCTTTATTTTGAAACAGGGTCTCACTAAGTTGCGGAGAGCCTCACTAAGTAGCTGAGGCTGGCTGGGAACCGGATCCTGTTGTCTCAGCCTCCCAAGTACTGGGATTACAAGTGCGCACCGCCATGCCCAGCTCCTGGTTTTGTGGGGGGGGTGCTGGGAATTGAACCTGGGACATTCTACCTCTGAGCTACACCCCCAGCCCTTTTTATTTTTTGTTTTGAAACAGGGTCTTACTAGGTTGCTGAGAGTCTTGCTAAATTGCCGAGCCTGGCCTTGAACTGGCAATCCTCCTATCTCAGTACTGGGATTACAAGCATCCGCCACCATGCCCTGTTTGGCAAATGCTTTTGATAACATAAAACACTGGGTTAAGAAGTAATCTTTATGTAGACAGTTGATGAGAATTTTAAGTTAAACCAATATGTATTCTCAATCTTGATGTCATAAATCTGAGTTTATATCTGTTTACTAAAAAAAGACCAAGATTTATTTCCCTGTATCAAAAGATGTGTTTGAATAGTTTCCTTGAGCTTATGAATGTTTGATATAAAAAAACAGAGCTGGGCGTGGTGGTGCACGCTTGTAATCCCTGTACTTGGGAGGCGGAGACCGGAGGATCCGGGTTCACAGCCAGCCTCAGCTCTCTCCCTCTCTCTCTCTCTACTTAGTGAGGCCCTCTGCAACTTTGTGAGACCCGGTTTCAAAATAAAGTATAAAAAATAGGGCCGGGGGTGTAGTGCGGAGGTAGACCGCCCCTTGGTTCAATCTCCAGTACCGCAAAAAAAAAAAAAAAGACGAGGATTCCTTTACAATTAGATATATAATTATAGGAACTCCTTCTGGTAGGAATTTATTTCATTTTATGTGTAAAATAACTCAAACTAATTTGGAAGTGCAATGCAGACTATCAATTTGTTACAACCTGGTATTTAGGCTACTAGGATAGTCTTTTATTTATTTTTGTACTAGGGATTGAACCCAGGGGCATTCTAATTCCAGCTACATCCCCGGCCCATTTTATATTTATTTATTTATTTTTAATTTATTTATTTTTGTGGTGCTGGGGATAGAACCCAGGGGCATTCTACCTCTGAGTTACATCTTCAGCCGTATTTTATTTTTTATTTGGAAACAGGGTCTCACTAAATTGCAGAGGGCCTCACTAAGTAGCTGAGGCTGGCCATGAACCTGTGATCCTCCTGTCTCAGCCTCCCAAGTACTGGGATTACAAGCGTGCTCTACCATGCCTGGCTTTTTTTTTTGAAACATGATCTCACTAATTTGTGGAGGATCTCACTAAGTTGCTGAGGCTGGCCTGGAATCCATGATCCTCCTGACTCAGGCTCCCAAGTAGTTTTTTTTTTTTTTGAAACACTATCTCACTAAATTGCTGAAGCTGGCCTCAACCCTTAGATCCTCCTGTCTCAGCCTTCCAAGTACTGGGATTACAGGTGTGTGCCACTATACCCCTTTTGCTCTGTAGTTTTATTAGCATAGTGGCACATGCCTGTAATCCCAGTTCTTGGGAGACTGAGACAGGAGGATTGTGGGTTCGAGGCCAGCCTCAGCACTTTAACGAGGTCCTCCACAACTAAGTGTGACCATGTTTCAAAATAAAAAATAAAATAGGCTGGGGGGTATAGATCAGAGATAGAATGCCTCTGGGTTCAATCCCTAGTATCACACAAATAATGAATGAATGAATGAATGAATGAATGAATGAATGAATGTCGGCCACAGAGGTGGGGTGTGTTCCCCTCTGAGCCGATTGGTTTCAAAGGGCCCTTTCAACCACTGGGAGGCGCCGCTCAGAATTTCCTCGGCAGAGGATGGGAGGAAACAGACATTCACCCAGGCGCTAGCTCGTTCCCGGCATCCAGAGCCTACGTAGTCTTTCCTGCTCTCGCTCCTCACCCGGAAAGAGGGCTGACCTTGAAATCTTGACCACTAGTTAGTGGTGACGTTGGGCAGTGACTATTTTTTTGTACCTAGTTTCCTTCATACCAAGACCGAAAGGAGGGTTGAGTACCCGCGCATGGTAAATTTCAGTGTCAACTTGGATGGCCTTTCACGAGCGTGCAAACCAGCCTCGAGACAAAATAGGCAAATCTCTAAGTATACGGTGAAAAGATTCCGGGTTCTAGGTGTAGTCTTAACACTGACACATTGAACAATCTGGAGCAAGTCGCCTCTTCTGGACCTCAGTTTCCCCGTCTGTCCCATGGTAGACTTCACTGGTTTTTTAAACCCGGCGAACATTTACTGAGTTGTGACTCCTTTTCTGCCTCTTTCCCGGGCAGAAGCTGCAGGTACAATGATCACTCAGCCGGTGGGCACACTGGCCGGTTGGCGAGAGGCACTGAAAGTCCGGGCTTGGTTCGTTCTGATTTAAGGGTCCAGGGAGGGTCCGAAGCTTCACGGGATAATGACATTCAAATAAGACTTGCAATCAGGCGAGGCTTTTCTGTTGCTGTCCCTTCCTAATCTGAGCACTCGCAAGAATCTCTCTCGTCCACTTCTTCCGTTTCAAATCCCGAAGGTCACCAGGGCGCCGGGAGCCTCTGCAGCTGCAGAAAGCAGGTTACGCCGCCTGGTCCCCACTAGGGGTCTGCACCCTGGGAGAGCGGGCGCTGCGGGTGCAGGGTGACACCAGCCGCGCTGGCCAACTGGCCCTGCCTTTGGAAGGGCGCGCCCCGCACGCGAGGCACCGCGGGTTCGCGCGCTGAGACGGTCAGTTCTGCAGAGACCAGCCGCACCGGGTTCCACGAAGGCCGCCAGGCCGCCGCCGGGGGGCGGGGCGCAGGCCGCGCGCGCACGCAGGGTCACGTGGGCGGCGCGGGCGCGCGCCGGCACCCACAGGAGGGGGCGGGGCCGGCGCGGGGCCTCCCGTGAAGCCTCGCGCGGGGAAGGACCGGAACTCCGGGAGGGCGGCTTGTTGATAATATGGCGGCAGGCGCTGCCCGGGCATCCCGAGGAGGCGGCGGGGCCCACATCCGGAAGAGGGGGCTTTTTTTGGGCTAGTGCGGCGGCTCCTGCGGACCCGGAAGTCCGGGCCAGTTGCTGAATGAGGGGAGCCGGGCCCTCCCCGCGCCAGTCCCCCCGCGCCCTCCGCCCGGACCCGGGCCCCGCCATGTCCTTCTTCCGGCGGAAAGGTAGCTGAGGGGGCGCCGGCGGGGGGCCGGGCCGCGGGGCGTTGGGGGGACCGGGCGGCCGGCGAGGGCTTCCTCGGGGCGGCGGCGGGGCCTCGGCGCAGACGCCCCCCGACGCATGGCGCTGCCCCGGGACTCTGCGGGGAGGGAGAAGGTGGCCTCCTCTCCTCGCGCGAGGTCGGAGGGGAATTGTCGCGCCGGTCCCAAAGTATTTGCTGAAATCCATACAAGTTAACCCTTGTTTACTTAAGAACGGCTTTTCAGGGTTTTTTGGTTTTGTTTCGTGGCATACCGTGGGTCAAGATCCATAAATTCCTCTTGTACCTTATTACGGAAGTCTCTGACTTTTCCAAATATTGAAGGTTTAATGTATAAAAGCAACACGTGAAAAAAAAATTCTTTTCTTCAAGCAGTGCTGTTTTCCTATTTCCTCTTTCTTAGGGGGGAAGGAGGACCAACTGTTGTTCCTAAAATAAAATTACTTACTACTAAAGTTCCCTAATGAGGAAGACTACTTCTTTTGATGACTTAGCAGGTTTACTGGCTACTGAAACCCTAAGTTTATAAACGAACTACTTATATTTCTGTTTTTCAGTTGTAAAAGCGAGCCAGTTTTTAAGTAGAGGCAGCATGATTCTGATCATGGGGAAGGTTGTTACATTTCATTAAAAATACATATCCAAAGTCAAAAGGTTGGAGTCTTTTTGTATGGTAATGGTTATCCTGTCAATTCTTGTTGCTTCAGAGAAAATGTCCTAGACAGAGATTTTGAAAGAAAGCACTAAAGGCCTGGGAATACAGCTCAGTGGTAGACTGCTTGCCTAGCATATTCAAGGCCCTGGGTTCAATCCTCTGTACCACCAAAAAAAAAAAAAAAAAGAACAAGCACTAAAATAAATCAGGGTCTTAGGGTCACAAGACACCTCCGTAACTGTGTAACATAGGACAGGCCAGTTAACCCATTTTTCACTCTTCTCAGCCGAGAATCAGGTGATTCCTAAAGGCTCCATTCAAATCTGACTAAAAATTCCTTTTCATTAGGTACAGGGTGTTATTAACTGATGCTAGGTGATGAATAAACGAAACAGTGCTGAAAGAATGAAACTAGTAAAATGGTAGGAAATTTTATTGCTAAGATACATAGGTAGAGCACTATTAACTATAAATAGTTTGGCCCTGCCTGGAGGCCCAAGCCTGTAAAGTACTTAGGAGGTTGAGATAGAAGGATTGCAGGTTGGAGTCCCTGTTTCAAAACAAAAAAATAAAAAGGGCTGGGGGTGTTCATAGTTTGATGGTGTTGAGGTGGTCATTTTTTTTTAAGGGAAAAAAGCATTCAAACATGAGGCTAATTGCATGTTGCACAACAAACTCTTTTTAGTCCTACTTTCTTGAGTGCCTACAATTTGCCAGGCACTGTGCTAGGTAGGCCCTCATGATTGAGCAGTCAACAAAACAAAGCCTTTGTGTGCTGCTGTAGACAATAAATACACAAATTCCCTCTGTTTAAGCATGAGTGTGTGTATGTACAAATTGAATAAAGTATATAATGAACTTACGAGGAGAAATGCATTTCGGTTGGATGTTAGACACAGGACTTAAGTGACCTTGAAACATAAGGCTAAAGGATCAGTAAGTAGGTAACTTTAGAGAGGCCAGAGAAGAGCACTTAAGGCACAGGGAATAAAGAAAGAAGGCTACTGTGATGGGGCCTGGAGAGGCAGACAAGGATTAGATGGTTGAGTGCTTAATAGGCCATGGTTAGGTTTTATTCCAAATACAGAGAATATTATTTGAAAGTTCTTTTTTTTTTTTTTTTGGCAGTACTGGGGATTGAACCCTGGGGCATTCTACCTCGGGGCTACACCCCCAGCCCTATTTTTTAGTCTTATTTTGAAACAGGGTCTCACTAAGTTGGGGAGGGCCTCACTAAGTAGTTGAGGCTGGCCACTAACCCGGATCCTCTAGTCTCAGCCTCCCAAATACTGGGATTACAAGTGTGTGCCACCACGCCCAGCTTTTTGAAAATTCTTTAAAGAAGAAACATCTGATTTTATGTTTTTAAAAGATCATTCTAAGCTGGGTGTGGTGGCGCATGCTGGTAATCCCAGTACTTGGGAGGCTGAGAAAGGAGGATCGCAGTTTCACGGCCAGCTTCAGCTACTTCGTGAGACCCTGTTTCAAAAATAATACCGCCCCAGGCGTGGTGGCACATGCTTGTAATCCCAGTACTTGGGAGGCTGAGACCGGAGGATCCTGGTTCATGGCCAGCCTCAGGTACTTAGTGAGGCCCTCTGCAATTTAGTGAGACCCTGTTTCAAGATAAAGAATAAAAAATAGGGCTGGGGCTGTAGCTTGGAGGTAGAATGCCCCTAGGTTCAATCCCCAGTACCGCAAAAAAAAAAAAAAAACGCAAAAAAAAGGTCATTCTAAATGCTTTTTGGAGACAATGTGGCAAGCTAGAAGCTAAAGACAGTCTTATTAGGGATCCCATCCAGGCATTAAATACCATCTTTAAATACCACCTATGTGTTCATGACTCCCAGATTTACATCTCTAGCTTGGCTCTTCACCTCTAAATTCTGACTGGTATATCCAATTATTGGTCCACTTTTAACTCTACTTTAACTCCAGATTTAGTCCTAAACTGGTTTATCAGTTTAATTGCTCAGACTAAAACTTTAGTATATTCTTGAACTTCTTTCTCTGCTATTCTATACCTGATGCATCAGCAAATCTGTTAGGCCTATCCCAGAACATATCCAAATCCAACCACTTCTCATAATCCCTGACAATGCTCTGGTCTAGACAGTCTGCTCTGTTTAGATTGGGTAGTTAAGGAGTCATTTGGATCTCAGTTTAAATGTCAAGAGGGAGCTGGTTTTATGAAGATTGAGGAGACAGCACTTTTTTGCTATAGGCTTACGTTTGTTTTTCCTTCCTCCTCTTTTTTTTTTTAATGCAGCACTGGGGATTGAACCTAGCCCAGCCCTATTTTTTATTCTTTACTTTGAAACAGGTTCTACTGAGTTGCAGAGGGTCTCACTAAATAGCTGAGGCTGGATGTGAACCTGCGATCCTCTGTCTCAGCCTCCTAAGTACTGGGATTACAAGTGTGTGCCACCACGCCTGCCTCCTTCCATTTTTTACTCCTATATTTTCCAAATGCATGCACAGAAACAAATCCAGGCATGTATGGGATTTGATGTATAAAAAAGGTTCCAGGGGGAATGGTGGCATATGCTTGTAATCTCAGTACGTGGGAGGCTGAAATAGGAGGATCACAAGTTTGAGGCCATCCTCAGTAATTTAGTGAGACCCTGTTTCAAAATAAATAAAATAGGGCTGGGGTATGGCTCAGAGGTAGAATGCCCCTGGGTTAAATCCCAGTACTACACACACACACACACACACACACACACACACACACACAAAATTCCTAATCAGTTGGGAAAGAATAGAATAATCAGTAAATGATGCTGGTTTCCATCTGGGGGGGAGGTTTCTACCTCTTATTATATATTATCATGGATCAGCAAGCTTTTTCTGGAAAGGGCCAGAAAGCAAATATTTTAGCCTTTGCAAGCTGATGGTCTCTTACACTCTCCTCCATCCTGTGGCCACAGGCAGTATATAAACAAACAGGCATGATTGTGCTCCAGTAAAACTTTATTTTTAAAAAAATGAAGCCAAGCATGGTGGTGCACGCTTGTAATCCCAGTACTTGGGAGGCTGAGACAGGAGGATCCAGGTTCGCGGCCAACCTCAGCTACTTAGCGAGGGCCTCCGCAACTTAGTGAGACCCTGTTTCAAAATAAAGAATAAAAAATAAATAGGACTGGGGGTGTAGCCCGAAGATAGAATGCCCCGGGTTCAATCCCCAGTACCGCAAAAAAAAAAAAAAGATAGGCTAGATTTGGCCCAAAGGCTACAGTTTGCCGATCCCTGATATACAGAAATAAATTCCAGGTGGATAAGAGCCCAAAATGTGGAAAAGCAAAAGTTCAAATCATGTAGAACATATTGAAGGGAAAAGTCTGACCTTGCGGTAGGAAAAGATACTTTATTTTATTCGGTTTTTGGTACTGGGCATTGAACTCAGAGACTTTCTACCTCTGAGCTACATCCCCAGCCATATTTTTTATTTGGAAATAGCGTCTCAAAAGTTGTGAAGGAGGACGTGGTGGTGGTGGTGCACGTTTCTAATTCCAGTACTTGCGAGGCTGAGACAAGAGGATCGCAGGTTTACGGCCAGCCTCAGCTACTTAGTGACACCCCCTGCAACTTAGTGAGACCCTGTTTCAAAATAAAGAATAAAAAAATAGGGCTGGGGGTAGAGCTCAGAGGTAGAATGCCCCTGGGTTCAATCCCCAGTACCGCAAAAAAAAAAAAAAAGTTGTGGAGGGCCTCACTAAGTTGCTGAGACTGGCTTTGAACCTGCAATCCTTCTGTCTCAGCCTCCCAAGTACTGGGGTTACAAGCGTGCACCACCATGCCCGGCTAGAAAAGGATATTTAAAAAAATAAAACAGGAGCTAGGCATGGTGGCTCAAGCCTATAATCCCAACTACTTGGGAGCCGGAGGTGGGAGAATTTGAGATCAAGGCTAGCCTGGGCAGCTAATCTCAGAAACAGCAAAAATGTAGGAAAATGTAATCTATATAATGTAAATTTGACTATTAAAAGACTTCCACACCGTAAAATATACTTAGGATATTTGCAACAGGCAGCAAAGGATTCACATCCAGAATACATATGGATTTTCTACAAGTAATAAGTCGAAGATAGGACATGAAGAGGTAGATTAGAGAGAGCAAGCCTTTGTGGCCAATAAACATGAAAGGATGATTAACCTCAAAGGAAACAAGGAAATTAAAACATCAAATAGCATTTCAAAACTAGGACTTGGCAAAAATTAAAAATACCAAGGATGAAAATACGAGGTATGAGCCGGGCGTGGTGGTGCATGCTTGTAATCCCAGTACTTGGGAGGCTGAGACAAGAGGATCGCAGATTCGCGGCCAGCCTCAGCTACTTAGTGAGGCCCTCTGCAACTTAGTGAGACCCTGTTTCAAAATAAAGAATAAAAATAGGGCTGGGGGTATAGCTCAGAGGTAGAATGCCCCTGGGTTCAATCCCCAGTACCTCAAAAAAAAGAAAATAGGAGGTATGGCTATCGTTATATAAATTGGTTCAGCTGTTTTCATTAAAAATGCACACAAGCCAGGTGTGGTGGTGCACGCTTGTATAATCCCAGTACTTGGGAGGCAGACAGGAGGATCGCAGGTTCCTGGCCAGCCTCAGCTACTTAATGAGGCCCTTTGCAACTTAGTGAGACCCTGTTTCAAAATAAAGAATAAAAACAGGGCTGGGGTATAGCTTGGAGGTAGAATGCCTAGGGTTCAATCCCCAGTACCACACATACACACAAAAAATGCACATAAAGCCGGGTGTGGTGGTGCAGGCCTGTCATCCCAGTACCTGGGAGGCTGAGACAGGAGGATCATGGGTTTGAGGATAGCCTCAGCAATTTAGTGAGACCCTGTTTGAAAATTGAGAAAGTCCTGAAGGTGTAGATCAGAGGGAGACAGGAGGATCTGGGTTCGCGGCCAGCCTCAGCTACTTAGTGAGGCCCTCTGCAACTTAGTGAGACCCTGTTTCAAAATAATGAATAAAAAATAGGACCGGGGGTGTAGCCCGGAGGTAGAATGCTCCTGGATTCAATTCTCAGTACCTAAAAAAAAAATGAAGTGTTACCTAGGAATTCTGGTTGATAGAATGCTCTGAGGGTGGAAAAAGTGGAGTTGTGGAAGTATGTTTTGATGGTAGAATCGGTTGTTCTTAGAAGTGGTTTAAGTGTGGGATGTAAGAGAGAGAATGTTATGGATGACTCCCAGATTTTTGACCTGAGTATCTGGTGGCTGATGGTGTCAGTTAATGGGAGGAGATGAAGATTGAGGTAGGAACAAGTAAGAGAAGAAGATATGTTTCCAGGCAGGTAAATAGTTATACATATTTGAGATGAAAAAAGATTGAGTGGAGCCGGGTGTGGTGGTGCATGCTTGTAATCTCAGTACTTTGGAGGCTGAGACCCGAGGATTGCAGATTGGCGGCCAGTCTCAGCTACTTAGTGAGGCCCTCTGCAATTTAGTGAGACCCTGTTTCAAAATAAAGAATAAAGCCGGGCATGGTGGCAAACGCTTGTAATCCCAGTACTTGGGAGGCTGAGACCAGAGGATCCGGGTTTGCGGCCAGCCTCAGCTACTTAGTGAGGCCCTCCACAACTTAGTGAGACCCTGTTTCAAAATAAAGAATAAAAAATAGGGCTGGGGATGTAGCTAAGACGTTAGAATGCCCCTGGGTTCAATCCCTAGTACCACACACAAAAAAAAAAGATTGAGTGGAGATGTAAATTTAGGAGTTATTGCTTATCTGTGGTATTGATAGCCTGAAGAATGGGGAACCTTGATAGGATTATTAGACATCATATGCATGTATTGGAATATCACTCTGTGCCCCATGAATATGTACAGTTACTGAGTTAGTTAAAATTTAAAGTATATTACAAAGCTGGGCATGGTGCTGCACACTTGTAATCCCAGTACTTGGGAGGCTGAGACAGGAGGATCGCAGGTTATGGCCAGCCTCAGCAACCTCATGAGGCCCTCCTCAAGTTAGTGAGACCCTGTTTCAAAATAAAAAATAGGGTTGGGGGGGTGTAGCTCAGAGGTAGAATGCCCCTGAGTTCAATCTCCAGTACCACACACACAAAAAGTATATATATATATAAAATCTAAAAAGCCAGGCATGCTATGGCTTATACCTGTAATCCCAGTACTTGGGACTGAGACAGGAGGATCACAGGTTCAAGACCAGACTCATAAACTTAGAGAGACTTTCCGTAACCTAGTGAGACCCTGTTTCAAAGCAGCAAGAAAAAATTTTTAAGTGCTGGGGGTATAACTTGAAGGTAGAATGCCTCTGGGTTCAATCCCCAGTACCACATGGAATAAAAAAAGAGAGAGAAAGAATAGCTGGGGGTATAGCTCAGAGATAGAATGTCCCTGGGTTCTGGTGTGGTATACACTTGTAATCCCAGTACTTGGGAGGCTGAGACAGGAGGATCACAGGTTCGCGGCCAGCCTTAGCTACTTGGCGAGGCCCTCTGCAACTTAGTGAGACCCTGTTTCAAAATAAAAAATAAAATAGGGCTGGGGGTGTAGCTCTGAGGTAGAATGCCCCTGGGTTCAATCCCCAGTACCGCAAAAAAAATAAAAAAAAGAATGTCCCTGGGTTTATTCTCTAGTACCAAAATAAATAAATAGAAAAGAATGGGGGAGCTGGGTGTGGTGATGCACACCTATAATCCCAGTACTTGGGAGGCTGAGACAGTAGGATCACAGGTTCGAGGCCTGGGCGCCCTAATTTAACAAGACACTGTGTCAAAATAAAAAAGGGGTGGGGGTGTAGCTTTGTAGTAGAATGCCTCAGGGTTCACTCCGAGGTGCCACAAAAAGGGGGCGGGGATTAGCCAGGGAATACACATATATATGTAGTAAGAAGAAAAGAGGCACCCCCTCTTTCCCTGAGAAACTCCCAGTGGGCAAAGGAGGAGAGGCCAGCAAGGGGATACGCTGAGGAGCAGCTAGAAAACCAGCAGAGTGGAGCGCCCCAAAAGCCAAAGCAGGTTAACATTTCAAGTGAGAGATGTAGTTGGTTGGTAGGGCTGCATTTACCAGCTACCCCAACACAGCTATCTCCTGACAGCCATGTCAGTACCCGAGATCTTGTTTTTTCCACGTTAGCCTCAACACACTTGAGGCTTCTAAAAGGCAGGATATCTGTCTTTTCTGAGCCAGGAGACAGTCTGGCACATGCTAGGCACCCAAATAGTTGGTAGATTGACATGTCGGTGAGATACTTAAGAGTAATTTCCTACTACTAGCATTTAAACTTTTAATATTTATGAGCACAAGTAGAGAGATAGGCACATTTTGGAATTGATAAGTGTTTCATGGTAAGTTTAAAGACAGTTTACTATTGAGAGAAAAACAAGAAAAGTAAAGAGGGTTAAAATAGTCTTCTGTCAGCCGGACGCTTGTAATCCCAGTACTTGGGAGGCTGAGACAAGAGGATCGCAGATTCGCGGCCAGCCTCAGCTACTTAGTGAGGCCCTCTGCAACTTAGTGAGACCCGGTTTCAAAATAAAGAATAAAAAATAGGGTTGGGGGTGTAGCTCAGAGGTAGAATGCCCCTGGGTTCAATCCCTGGTACTGCCAAAAAAAGAAAAAAAAATAGTCTTCTATCAGATGGTGTAATAAAGTTCACACATGGCCCCAGCTGCTGTGCACCTCCCTTTCTTGGATGTTACATTGTTAGCTTATGTGCATTTTTATTTTCACTGTTCTGAGTAGTGGAGGAAAGATCATATGATCATTTCAGAGACAACCTGTTAGACCTTGAGTGTGAGAGGATTAGACTGTTTCTAAGTTTAGAATGCATTTGAATGCTATAGGGGGAAATATAAAAGAAATGATATATGGTATATAACCAAAGAAATATATACATTTGTGTATTGGGAGGGTGGTACTGGGGATTGAACCAGAGGGGTTCTACCTCTGAGCTACGCCCCAGCCTCTCTCTCGTGTGTGTGTGTGTGTGTGTGTGTGTGTGTGTGTGTGTGTTTGTGTGTGTGTACACCCCTGGCCCTTTTTAAAATTTGAAGCGGTCTCACTACATTACTGGGTGCTGGCCTCAAACCTGCTATCACTATCTTAGCTTTCCAAGTATTGGGATTAGAGGTGTGTGCCAGCGCGCCTGGCAAAATATTTTTCCTTTTTTGGTACTGGGGGTTGAACCTGGGGCATTCTACTTCTGAGCTACACCCCCAGCACAATTTTATTTCATTTTTATTTGGAAACAGGGTCTCGCTAAGTTGCTGAGGCTGGCTTCAAACCTGCAATCCTCCTGTCTCTGCCTCCCAAGTACTGGAATTCCAGGCATGTGCCACCCTGTCCAGCTGTGCTAGTTACTCTTAAAACACCCTTTACATGTTTTTATTTTTTCATCAGCACCCCACTAAGATAGGTTTTATTATTGACCTTATTTTATTAATCAAGGAAATTAGGACCCAGTGAAGTAAAGTAACCTGTCCAAGATCACATGGCTAATGAGTGCCAGAGGCCGGATCTGAGCACAGGTGTCTCTCCATAAACACTGACTGCTGCCCAGAAGTCGCTTCCTTAGAGGAGCTGTCTCTGGCAGCCGCTCTGCCCTGCCCCTCTCCAGAGCCCTCAGTCCATTGTTCAGAAACTTTGGATACTCATCTGTAGAATAAAGGTTCTCTGGTTTTTACAGTGTGTAGAATGGATCTCTTTGACTGCAAAGGTTGATCATGATGCCCTTTTGTCTTCTAGTGAAAGGCAAAGAACAAGAGAAGACCTCAGATGTCAAGTCCATTAAAGGTGAGTTTAGCCGCATTCCATTGTATTAAAAAGTGATGTGCTTTGTGTGTATGAGCTCTTTAACCCTTTTGCCCCCCCCGCTCCCCTCCTCCTTTTGGCATTAATTATATCTGCTTTATTTTATAATTATTTGTGATTGGGACTTATTTTCCTCTTCAACCGGTTTTTTTTTTGGGGGGGGGTGGCGGTAGTACTGGGGATTGAACCCTGGTCATTCTACCTCCAAGCTACATCCCCACCCCTACTTTATTTTTTATTTTTAAACAGGGTCACCAGATGTGGTGGCACATGCTTGTAATCCCAGTACTTTAGAGGCTGAGACAGGAGGATTGCAGGTTTGAGGACAGCCTCAGCTACTTAGTGAGGCCTCCTCAACTTAGTGAGACCCTGTTTCAAAATAAGGACTAAAAAATAGGGCTGGGGGTGTACCTCAGAGGTAGAACCCCCCTGGGTTCAATCCCCAGTACCGCAAAAAAAAAGGAAGAAAGGGGGAGAGAGAGAGAGAGAGACAGAGAGAGAGAGAGAGAGGGAGAGAGGAAGGAAGGAAGGAAGGAAGGAAGGAAGGAAGGAAGGAGAAAGAAAGGGAGAAAGGGAGAGGGAGAAGAGAGAGAGAGAGAAAGAGAAAAGACAGAAACAGGGTCTCACCAAGGTGGTGAGGCTGGCCTCGAACCTGCGATCCTTTTGTCTCAGTCTTCCAAGTACTGAGATTACAAGTGTGCACCACCATGCGTAGCTACCTGTATACTCTTTAACAGCTAGCACATAATAGGCTTTTACTGAGTATTTGGTGGCTGTACTAGTGATTACCGTGAACCTGTGCCCTCTTCATTAATCAAACATTTGATTTTCCCCTAAAAGCGATTAGTTGACTTTATTCAATAAAACAAAAATAGAGAGCAGTCTGAGAACTGAGGGACAAGCTCCCATTTATAAGGCTTGGTTTTCTGTTTATTCAGAAATGTGGATAATTACAGTTTTCACTTCATTATTACTTTGGATGAATAGCCTTAATTTAAAATTTATTCACAGTATTTTTTTGGCATCAATACATTGTCCTTATTTATAGGTTAGAGTGTGCTTTTTTAAAAAAAATTGTAATCTCTGCTGTATTTTTTATTCATTTCATATGTCAAGTGTACAGAAATTGGAATAGAGAATTATAATAGAAATTGTTTCTGTAGTCACTACATACAAATTTCATAAATGTAACTACATAAAATCTATAGGTTGTTACTTATTTTGAGTTTGATTCCACATTAATTCAAACTGCCTTTTTTTAAGCCAAATTTTTTTTTTTTTTTTTTTTTTTTTTTTTTTTTTG
>PVJS01031226.1:0-23557 GCA_004027185.1 Glis glis | reverse complement strand
GGCCTCACTAAGTAGAGAGAGAGAGAGAGACAAGGAGAGAGAGAGAGAGAGAGAGAGAGAGAGAGAGAGCTGAGGCTGGCCGCGATGTTTTTAGCCCCTTTGTCAAAAATCAATTGGCTGTAGGTGTGTGGATTTGTTTCAGAGTCTTATATTCTGCTCCATTGGTCTATGTGTCTGCTTTTGTGCCAATGCCATGCTGTTTTTATTACTGTGGCTTGTAGTATACTTTGAAGTCAGGTATTGTGATGCCTCCAGCCTGGTTCTTGTTGCTGAGAACTACTTTGGCTATTCTGGGTTTTTTGTTGTTCCAAATGAATTTAAGGACAGATTTTTCTATGTCAGTGAAGAATAACTTTGGTAATTTAATGGGTATTGCATTGAATCTGTAGATCACTTTTGGAAGAATGGCCATTTTGATGATATTTATTCTGCCTACCCAAGAGCATGGGGTATCTTTCTATCTTCTAAGATCTTCTTCAATTTCTTTCTTCAATGTTTTATAATTTTCTTTGTAGAGGTCTTTTACCTCCTTGGTTAGGTTTATTTCCAAGTATTTTATTGTTTTAGGGGATATTGTGAGTGGAAATGTCTTCTGGATTTCTTTTTCAGTGGATTTATGGTTGGTATACAGAAAAGCTTCTGATTTTTTAAGATTGATTTTGTATCCAGACACTTTGCTGAATTTGTTGATCAGTTCTATGAGTCTCTTGGTTGAGTTTGTTGGATCTTCTAAGTATAATATCATGTCATCTGCATATAGAGATAGTTTCAGTTCCTCTTTTCCTATTTGTACTCCTTTTATTTCCTTCTCTTGCCTTATTGCTCTGGTTAGAGTTTCAAGTACTATATTGAAAAGGAGTGGTGACAGCGGACATCCTTGTCTTGTTCCTGTTTTTAAGGGGAACTCTCAAAGTTTTTCCCCATTTAGTAATCATACTGAATGGCTATTGGCCTATTGTATATTGCCTTTATGATGAGGTGTGTTCCTTCTATTCCAATTCTCTGCAGTGTTTTTAGCATGAATGGGTGTTGGATTTTGTCAAATGCTTTTTCAGCATCTATTGAAATGATCATGTGATTTTTGTCTTTGGTTCTGTTTATGTGGTGAATTACATGGATTGTTTTACATATGTTGAACCAGCCTTGCATCCTTGGGATAAATCCAACATGGTCATGGTGTATAATTTTCTTGATGTGGTTTTGAATGCATGTTGCTAGTATTTTGTTTAGAAGTTTTGCGTCTAAATTCATCAATGATACAAACCTGTAGTTTTCTTTCCTTGAGCTGTCTCTATTTGGTTTTGGTATTAATGTGATATTGGCTTCATAGAATGTATTTGGGAGAGTCCCGTTTCTTTCTATTTCATGGAATAAATTGAGAAATACTGGGATTAGCTCTTCTATAAAGGTTTTATAGAATTTACCTGGGAAACCATCTGGACCTGGGCTTTTCTTTGATGGTAAGCTCTTTATTGCTGCTTCAATCTCTGATTGTTATTGGTTGGTTTAATTTTTCTATATCTTCTTGATTCAATTTGGGAGGGTTGTATGTGTCTAGAAATTTGTCAATTTCTTCTAGGTTTTCCATTTTGTTTGAGTATATCTTTTCAAAGTAGTTTCTGATAATCCTCTGGATTTCTGCACTGATATCTCCTTTTTCATCTCTTATTTTGGTAATTTGGGTTGATTCTCTCTTTCTTTTGGTTAGGTTGGCTAATGGTTTATCTATCTTGTGTATTTTTTCAAGAAACCAGCTTTTGGTTTTGTTGATTTTTTATATATTTTTTTATTCTCCACTTCATTGATTTCTGCTCTAATTTTAATAATTTCCTGTCTTCTACTGGCTTTGGGGTTAGACTGTTCCTGCTTTTCAAGGGCTTTGAGGTATGTCATTAGGTTGTTTATTTGGTGCTTTTCAGTTCTACTTATGTGAGCACTCAGTGCTATGAATTTTCCTCTTAATACAGCTTTCAGCATGTCCCAGAGATTTTGATATGTTGTTTCCCTATTTTCATTTGTTTCTAGGAATTTCTTAATTTCTTCCCTTATTTCCTCTATGATCCATTCTTCATTCAGCAGTGTGGTGTTCAGTCTCCATGTGTTAATGAGATTTCTCTGTGTCTTCTTACAGTTGATTTCTAGTTTCATTCTATTATGGTCTGAAAATATGCAGAGGATTATGTCACATTTCTTGAATTTGCTAGTACTTGCTTTGTGGCCTAGGATATGGTCTATTTTAGAGAAGGTTCCATGAGCAGATGAAAAAATGTGAATTCGGCTGTAGTTGGGTGGAATATTCTGTATGTGTCTAGTAGGTCTATTTGACCTATGGTGTTCCTTAGGTCTGAGGCATTTTTACTGACCTTTTGTCTTGAAGATCAATCAAGCGGTGTGAGAAGAGTGTTGAAGTCTCCCAATATTATTGTATTAGGATCTATGTGTGACTTAAAGTCACAAAGAATTTGTTTTGCGAAAGTGATCGCACCTATATTTGGGGCATAAATGTTGACTATCGTTATATCCTCTTGCTGGATTGTTCCTTTTACCAGTAAAAAACGACCTTCTTTTTCTCTTCTGATAAGTTTAGGCTTGAAGTCTAATTTGTCTGATATCATAGTTGCTACTCCTGCTTGTCTTCTTGTTCCACTAGCGTGGATTACCTTGCTCCAGCCTTTTACTTTTAGTTTGTGAGTGCCTTTACTTGTAAGGTGTGTTTCTTGTAAGCAGCATATAGATGGATTAAGATTTTTGATCCATTTTGCTACCTTATGTCTTTTGATTGGGGAATTGAGTCCATTTATATTCAGTGTGGTTATTGAGAGATGATTCTTAATTCCTAACATTTTGAGTTTTGACTTCTGTTTGAGGTAGTGTTTTTTTCCCTTTTCTTAGTTGGCTGTTTGATGGAAGTTATTGTTTCTTTGGTTCTGGTGTTTATTTGTTATCTCTTCTTTATAGTTAATCTCTTTGAGTATTTTCCCTAATGCTGGTTTGGCAGGCATAAATTCTTTCAGCTTTTGTTTGTCGTGGAAGGTTTTTATTTCCCCATCAAATTTTATAGATATCCTTGCTGGGTAGGTAAATCTTGGTTGGAAGTTGTTTTCTTTCAGAGTTTGGAATATGTCGCCGCAGGTCCTCCTGGCTTTGATGACATGGTTTGGAAGGTCGGAGGTGATTCTTATTGATTTGCCTCTGTATGTTACTTGGTTTTTTTTCTGGTTGCCTTTAAGATTCTCTCCTTGGCCTCTATGTTAGTCAATTTGACTATTATGTGACGTGGTGAACCTCTTCTCTGATCTTGTCTATTAGGGGTTCTATATGTTTCTTGTACCTGGGTGTCGACCTCCCTTTCTATGTTTGGGAAATTTTCCAATATTACTTCTCTGAAAAGATTGTTTATTCCTTTGGTTTCAGCTTCTATTCCCTCCTCTATGCCTGTTTAGGCAGAGACACTCTGCGGCTGGCCTGGGCGCTGAGGGGGAGGGGAAAGGCCGTGGCTCTCTGCTGCCAGCGTCCCTCTTTCCCTCTGCCTGGGTGCAGGCCAGCAATGCTGGCACTCTCCTCCCATTTAGGGCGAGTCCCTCCCGGGCTGTCTGGGTGCAGGCGGGGAACGCTGGCGCTTTCAGCTTGACCGCCTCTGCTTGCCGCCAAGTCCCTCTGGGGCTGTTCTAGACACAGGTGGGGATGCTGTGCTCCCCAGAGAAGGCTGTGTTGGTCTGCAACTTTCAGAGCTGCTCTATTCCTCAGATTTTCATGTGTGGCTACAGCCACAGACTGCTTGTACCCCCACCCTCTCTTCTTTTCGGGGGGGGCTCTTTTCAGTTATCCTGTGAGGCTGCAGCACTCACCTCTCCTTCTGAGTGTGCGGAGGACCAATGGATTGTGATGGAAGTGGATATAGTCGTCCTTCTCTGTCTTTTTGTCCTGGGGCTGTGAGATTTTGTGGATGATGATCTGATGTCTGTGAGAAAGGCCTCAGGTTGCTGGTTATAAGATTTTTTGGCCGGGCGTGGTGGCGCACGCTTGTAATCCCAGTACTTGGGAGGCTGAGACCGGAGGATCCGGGTTCGCAGCCAGCCTCAGCTCTCTTAGTGAGGCCCTCCGCAACTTAGTGAGACCCTGTTTCAAAATAAAGCATAAAAAATAGGGCCGTGGGTGCAGCTCGGAGGTAGAATGCCCCTGGGTTCAATATCCGGTACCGCAAAAAAAAAAAAAAAAAAAAAGATTTTTCGGATCTTCTGAAGGTTTCCTGCTGGTCTGGTGACCCGGTCCGGGACGGGGTTATTTTTCTCCTGTCTCTGGTTGGTTGCCCCCTTTTTTTTTTTTTACCCCTTTTCAGCCTGGTTGTTAATCGGTAGTCTTCTATGTATTCTTAAATGTTATTGTCTTTAGTTCCTATCTCCCACGAAAGTAGTATGGGATGTGTATGGCTGTTCAGTTCAGAGCACCCAAGACAATTTAGAGACAGGCTCCTCTCACTGTCCTTACTCTGACGCCATCTTGTCGACCTCCTCATTTTTATTTTGAAACAGGGTGTTGCTAGGTTGACGAGGGTCTCACAACTTGCTGAGGCTGTCCTTGAACCTGCGATCCACCTGTCTCAGCCTCCCAAGTACTGGGATTACAAGCGTGTGCCACCACGCCCAGCTTCTCTTGTACTTTTAAAAGTGAAATTGACTTGGAGAAAATTAGTGTCTTACTTTAGAGGGAGAAACTCAGCAAGATCAGTTTTCCAACTCTCGTAATTGTTTTCACAATACAAAACCCCAGAGTCTGTGTCCTTGGCCTCAGTGGAGGGAGAAGAAAACTGCCTGGGCTGTGGCTGGGGGAGTTTCCTCTTTCTTTGTCATCTAATTTTCCTTATCTCCCCCTGTTTTAAACACTTTCACTTCCGAAAGCCGGATCCCACTTCTATGCAGAGAGAATGTGCTATGGTACCTGCGTGGGAAAGCACGGAAGCTCTGGGAACTCTTCCTGGGTGAGAAGTGCTTAGAACTCACTGATTTGTCTCGGAAAAATTCCCATTTTCTTGCTAATTCCTCCACAAGGGGATATTAATTTTTAGTGTTTTTTTTATGGTACTTGGGATTGAACCCAGGGGCATTCTAGCTCTGAGCTACACCCCCAGCCCTATTTTTTATTCTTTATATTGAAACAAGGTCTCACTAAGTTGCAGAGGCCTCACTAAGTAGCTAAGGCTGGCCGCGAACCTGCGATCCTCCTGTGTCAGTCTCCCGAGTATAAGATTACAAGCGTGCACCACCATGCCCAGCTAATTTTTAGTTTTGAGTTCATTTTTTTATGTAAGTTTTAAAACTTTAACATAAGACATACACATATTTTAAAAGCAAAATAGAGCTGGGTATGGTGGTGCACACCTATAATCCCAGTACTTGGGAGGCTGAGACAGGAGGATTCCTGGTTCAAGACCAGCCTCAGCAACTTAGTGAGGCTCTTGACAACTGAATGAGACTATGTTTCAAAACAAAAAATAAAAAGGACTGGGGTAGAGATTGGAGGTAGAATGCCCCTGGGTTCAATCCCCAGTACCATACACACACACACTAACACACACACACACACACACACACACACACACACACACACACACTATAGTGCAAAAGGACTTACAATGAAAAGCAAGATTTACTCATCTTTCCTTCCTCAACTCTGCTCCCATTTTTAACTCCTATTTCTTCTGACTTTCTCCATCTCTCTAAATAGTATTCTTAGACTACCACTTCTTTCCTTTTAAAATCAATTACATGCATATCATCTACTAACCTTCCAGTATTACACATAAGAATTTGCTTCATTTATATTTCCTTCCCTCCTTTTATTCCTTTCTTTCCGTATGGTTAGATCACCATTTTTAATTCCATAATCAGTTATCATATCTTAGGTTGTATTTACTGCCAATCATAGAAACTCAGTTCAATATTTAAGCAGTAAAGAAAATGTATTTTCTCAAAATAGATGTCCCAAGATGCCAAGCACAGTGGCACATGCCTGTAACCCCAGCTTTTTAAGAGGCTGAAGCAGGATGATTACAAGCTTTAGTCCAGCCTGGCAAGTTGGTGAGCCCTTATCTCAGAAATAAAATTGAAGCTGGACGCAGTGGTGCATGTCTGTAATCCCGGTACCAGGGAAGCTGAGACAAGTGGATCACAGGTTCGAGAACAGCCAGAGCAATGTAGCAAGACACTCAGCAACCTAGTGAGACCCTGTTTCAAAACAAACAAACAACAACAAAAAAACCCCAAAAAGGACTGGGGGTGTAGTTCAGAGGTAGAATGCCCCTGGGTTCAATCTCCAATATCACATATAAAAACATTGAAAAAATTCAGATAATGTCTAAAGGAGGTGGTTCATTTCTTTATATATCTCTTTCAGAAACCCAGTGAAGATTCTTCCTCCTGGCTCTGGCTAAAACCAGTCATGTACCCAACTAGTCATGACAAGGGTGTGGGATTGCCACAATATGGATGATGGCATTTAATCCCCGATCATTCTGAGCTCATGATCCCAAAGTGTATGTGAGCACATGAATAAAACCTCGACTCTGCTACTGGGAAAAAGCGGTGGGCAGCAAGGAGGAGAGGCGGTGGCATGAGGCCACGCACCAATAATGCCCACTACGTGCAGCTCTGTGGCCTCAATATACTCCTGCCTCTATTCATTCTTCTATTGACTGGAAAAGCGTCCCTCCATTCTCCAGCCCTTGCCCCGAGCAGTCCTTCCCTTCCTTCTTCTTCCCAGCGTTTGTCAGTCACACTCCTCATCCTCATTTTTGCTGACAGTTACCTGCTGCTCTTTGCATTTTTATCTAATCCAAGCTTTGTGGATAGATTGATCATAAGGATTGAACATCGAAGCTGGGCATGGTGGCGCACGCTTGTAATCCCAGTACTTGAGAGGCTGAGACTGGAGGATCCGGGTTCGCGGCCAGCCTCAGCTACTTAGTGAGGCCTCCGCAACTTAGTGAGGCCCTGTTTCAAAATAAAGAATAAAAGATAGTGCTGGGGGTGGAGCTCCGAGGTAGAATGCCCTTGAGTTCAATCCCCAGTACCGAAAAAAAAAAAAAGAATCGAACATCGATAATCCGTGTTTGAGTTATCGTGTATAATTCGTTTTCAAAATCAAAGTTCTTTTTCCTCAGGGCTGGAGACCTAGCTCAGTGGTAGAGCCCCTGCTTTGCATGTACAAAGCCCCAAGCTTAGTCCCCAGCACTGTAAAAAGAAACATCCTTTTTCCTCCAGTGATTAGGATTTTCTGTCATTGCGGCTGGTACATAATGGGTATTGCACGTTTGCTGAATGAATAAATGCGTCTGAGTTATTTACACATAGATTCTCCTCTAGTGGCAAGTTCAGTTTGGTGTTCAGAGGCTGGGGACGCCTGAGGAAATGGATGTAGGAATATGCCTACATTTAGAAACCTGACCTCATTTGGGGTTCTGAGAGTAAGGTAGTGGAAGCTACTACAGAAAGACAGTCCTTGGCCTGAGGGAGCTCTCAGTGTGCATATGTAAATCACAATACCAGATAAGTGCTCTTCTCCAAGAACTCGGAAGATTCCTTGTTCCAAAGAAATGCTAGGACAGGTGTTTCCTGCTGGTGGGATTTTTAAATTTTTTTGCCTTTCTGTACTGGAGCATTCTGGTGCAGGGTACAATAGAAATTCCCTTGCTTAGTGCTGGCTGGCATCAGGTTGCACAGAGAAGATCAGACAGGCTTTCCATCGGGATAGATGACAATGGGGAAAGACAAATGAAACCTGGCACTGGGCAAGCTGTTCTCTGAGAATAACTCCTCCCCAGGTATTGTCAGTGAGAATTCCTGGTGAGGGGAAATGGATAGCAGTCCCGGGGGATTAAAAACCACACACAGGCACCAGTATTGCTGAGGGGCTGTGGGTGAGGTGGCTCCAAGAAAGAGCCAGTGACCGATGGAGAGTTAGAAATGTGGGGTTTTATAGAGGGAATCTTTGTAGCTCTAATTAGAGGCAGGATATGGATCCAGCTCAGAAGGCAGATCTGAAACACTTGCCACTCTGCTTCTCTATTCATGCATTTCACACGGTTTAGCTTATCAGTGGGCAGAGACCCTGGTTACAGTGATGCTAATTAGGATGTCTGTACTCGCGCCTGGTGGACCATTTCCAGGGCTTTGCATCTCAAGCAGTGAATGGAAGAGAGGATTTTAATGACACCCTATTAAGGCAACTAAACAGTACAACACATAGTTCTCCCTTTCCTTGGCTGGCATTGTTAAAATGATTTGTCCTAGGAAAGTTCTAGTTCTTTAACAATTGGGGGTTATTCTTGGCCCTCAAAGGACCCCTGACTCAATTACCTCTTTGGATGGATGTAGGGAAAAAGGCAGGAAATGGGGCTTTTTTTGGTTTGCCTAGAAAAGAGGTATAATTTTATTCCTCGTATTTGTTTTTTTTCTCCCCTTTACAATAGTTATTTTGAACTAATTTTCTCCCACCATGGCCCAAATTAGGAGCAACTGTGGAAACTGACTTACAGAGCTATGGTGAGCCAAAATTCCTGCATCATTAAATTTAGTATAAAAGTATGTGGATGCTGTTAATGAGTGACCATGGAAGCAGCTTGCTGCCATTTTGAACCCGAAAAGTTGGGCCAAATTTAGATTGACCCTTGAAATGCAGGGCTTTGGGGCTCGGGGTCTTAGAGCATCTCTGAACTAGATCCTGACTCCTCCAATCCCTCCTGCACTGGGCTTACCCTAGTTTCAGCCCATGTTGACCCGTGGATTATTACCTCCCACCTGGTCAGACCTCCTGCCCTGCTGCCCTGGAGGCCTGACGCAGGGCCGTGGGTGGAGGGCAGGCTCCATCCACCCCAATGCAGAATCTTGTCAGGATCTGATTTTTCACTCTGAGTAGCTACATTGCTTGCTGTTTGTACCACTTTCTTTACCCATCCCTCCCTCCTTGTCGCTGGTGTCCTTTGCCCGTCAATGTCAGTCCTTCCATCAATAGCTTCTCCCTACTCATGATGGTGAACGCTGCTGTCTTCCTAACACCAGTAGGCCCCAGGTTGGAAAGCTGGGTATTTTGCTCCATCTGATGAGGACTTGAGAGTTGTTTCTTTTGCTTCTTTATTGATGGCTGAATCACGTCCCCTCTTAGAACACGTGACTGCCATCTGGGTTTTTTAAATTTTTTTGCGGTACTGGGGATTGAACCCAGGGTCATTCTACCTCCGAGCTACATCCCCAGCCCTCTTTTTTATTCTTTATTTTGAAACAGGGTCTCACTAAGTTGTGGAGGTCCTCACTAAGTAGCTGAGGCTGGCCGCAAACCTGCGACCCTCCTGTCTCAGCCTCCCAAGTACTGGGATTACAAGTGTGTGCTACCATGCCCAGCTTCTGCCATGCGGGTTTTTATCTATCATCCTTCTCTTACATTTTGAGTCTTTCTCCCTCTGCTGGCTTCTTCCTTTAGACCTACACGGGTGTTTAGATTTCCTTTAGAATTAGCCAAACCAAACCGGGCGTGGTGGCGCACACTTGTAATCCCAGCACTTGGGAGACTGAGACTGGAGGATCCGGGTTCGTGGCCAGCCTCAGCTACTTAGTGAGGCCCGCCGCAATTTAGTGAGACCCTGTTTCCAAATAAAGAATAAAAAATAGGGCTGGGGGTGTAACTCAGAGGTAGAATCCCCAGTAGAATGCTACTGGGGATTGAATCCAGGGGCATTCTACCTCCAAGCCCTTTTTATGTTTTGAAACAGGGTCTCACTAAGTTGCTTGAGGTTGGTCTCCACCCTGTGATCCTCCTGGTCTCAGCCTCCCAAGTACTGGGATTACAAGTGTGCACTACAACACTTGGTGTGACTCTTTTTAAATTAAACAAATTTTATTATAGACAATGTCAAAAATACATAAAGGTAGGGGTAAAATTATTCTTACTGAATTCCTGGTGGTTTTTTTATCATACGTTTAAAAAATAATCATCACTCCTTCATCCCATTCTCACTGTGGGTCAGTTGTGTAAGTGAAGGGGAACTGTGGAAATCGAACTCTACATTAACAGAGAAAGACATTAAGAATATACATACATACATACATTTATATTTATATTTACATAGTCCACACAACAAAATTAACAATTCCTTGATATCATGTAATTCCCAGTTCATAAGCTTTTCTGAAACTAGTTAACATGCTTTATTTATTTATTTGCTTATTTAGTGGTACAGATTGAACCCAGGGCTGCATACATGCTAAACATGTGCTTTAACACTGAGCGATACCCCAACCCACTAATTATCTTTTAACTGTCTAAAATTGAGGTAGGATAGAAGACATAAGGATAGGAAGAGAGGAGACAGGAACAACAAAAAACAAGAGTGGCTATGATTGAAAGTCCACATTCAAAGTTCATTTTCACATACTCTGATCACAAACAGCACAATTAAATCTATTACTAGAGCAGGGTATAGTGGCACATGCCTGTAATCCCAGCACTTGTAAATCTGAGACAGTAGGATCGCAGGTTTGAGACCAGTCTCAGCAACTTAGTGAGACCCACAGCAACTTAGTAAGATCCTGTTTCAAAATAAAAAATAAAAAGGGCTAGGGATGGAGCACAGAGGTAGAATGTTCCTGGATTCAATCCCCAGTACCGAAAAAAAAATTTTTATTACTAGACCTTATCTGTAGGTCACCTGGTTACTTCATCTGTGTGTCATACCTATAGCCAAACTCTCAATGTTACATCCATATAGTACTAAGTTCACAAACCAAATCCCCATATGTGGAAATTATTAGAGATTTTTATCATCAAGAAGGAAACAAGCCCTAGTAGGTAGTAATTACTATATCCAATCTTCAACACAAAAGAGAACTAAGCCAGGCGTGGTGGCGCATGCTTGTAATCCCAGTACTTGGGAGGCTGAGACCAGAGGATTCGGGTTCGCGGCCAGCCTCAGCTACTTAATGAGGAACTCCGCAACTTAGTAAGACCGTTTCAAAATAAAGAATAAAAAAATAGGGCTGGGGGTGTAGCCTAGAGGTAGAATGCCCCTGGGTTCAATCCCTGGTATGGCCAAAAACAAACAAACAAACAAACAAACAAAAAGAAAATAAAGGAGAACTAAACACTCTCCTTGTCATGTCCCTGCCCTATAGATTTTACCTGTGTAGAATGCCTCGCCAAGATGTAGCTCGCACGCTTCCCTCCCATGCCCTCACTCCACCCCACCTCCCAGAGTGTGTGCTTCTTTCCTTCTTGAAATAAAGTCAGGGGAACCAAGATGGTGGGATAGCAAGAGGCAGCATGTTGCTGGTGCTCCAAGAGTTGGAGGTCGGCCGGTGGGAAGACTGCATCTTGAAAAGAAAAGTAGGGCAGCCAAAACTCAACAAAACAATGAGAACCAAAGTGCAGCGGAATGCGAGGCAGTGGAAAGAGCGAGGGCGGTCGGGAGCTCAAAGCATTTCACCTGGTAAGCGGAGAGCAGACACAAAGGTGTCATCTTGGCTGAGCCACACCAGCACCACGGCCCCCAGAATCCTCCAGCAAAGAAACAGGTGATTCTTGTGAAACCAGTGACTATAGCCCACCATCGAGAGCAGTCGACATCGGACCATGATGAAGACCAAGTCGAAGCAGATCCACACCTACAACGGCAACGACTGCAAAGGGTGGGACGCGAGCCTCAGCCCCCGCAAAGAAAGTGACGCAGAGAGACATAGGTGAGGTGGCCAAGCACAGGAGCACCCCAACACCGAGAAAAAGAGCGGGTAAAACATGACCCCCTGGAGTAGCCTAGCACTGGCACAGAACACAGCACTGAGGACATGGACGGACATGGCATGGCCCCGGAACCACCCAATGAGAACACGGGTGAGTGAGATAAAGGGAGGCAGCGTGTCGCTGGCACTCCGAAACTCAGAAATCGACCGGCGGAAAGACTGCTTCTTAACACGAAAAGTGGGGCAGACAAAACTCAACAAAACAAAGAGAGCTGAAGAGCAGCGGAGTGCGAGGCAGCGGACAGAGTGGGGGGCTAAAGAGAACTCCATGCATTTCACATGGTAAGTGGAGAGCGGAGGCAAAAGCGCCATCTATGCATGACCACGCCTACACTGCAACTCCCAGAGACAACAGCAAAGAGACAGCAGATCCTTGTGAAACCAGCGACTATAGACCACCATTGAAACGGATCAGCTCCAGAACATGATGCAGCCCAAGTCAATCCAGACCTGCACCTACAACGACGATGGTTTCAAGGGGTGGGCCGTGAGCCTCTGCTCCCGCAATGAGTGTGATGAGGAGAGACAAAGAAGAGGTGGCCATACACAGGAGCAGCCCAACTCTGAGAACACGAGCTGGCGAGCCACGGCCCCCCATGAGCAGCCCAACACTGTCCTGGAACACCCCAGAACTGAGGATAATAGGTAGATGAGACATGGCCCCCTCCCCAGCGGCCCAGCACTGAGAACACAGGTGGGTCAGTCCCCAGACCCACCCCCAGAAACCCCCACTGTGGGGACGCGGGGTGGGCGAACTCTCGGCCCCTCCCCTAGAGACCCCCGCAGTGGGAATGCTGGGCGGGTGAGCCCTTGGCCCCAGCCCCAGGGAACCCCTCCCCTTGGCACTGGGAATGAGGGGTGGGTGAGCCCTTGGCCCCGCCCCCGGAGAACCCCTCACCCCAGCGCTGGGGGGTAGGTGAGCCCTCGGCCCTGCCCCCAGAGAACCCCTCTCCCCAGCACTGGGGACGCAGGGCGGGCGAGTCCCTGGCCCCGCCCTGGAATACCCCAGTGGTGAGGTCACGGGAGAATGAGCTGCGACCCCGCACAGGAGGGACTCCAGACAAAGAGAGAAAACCTCAGATGAGCGAAGAAGGCACACTAACTGGTGGAGATAGAAGGGAAGGAGAGGGAAACAAACTGGTGCACAGGATGGACTTACACAAAGATATCAAAGTCACCTACTATGCTGAAAACGGAAAAGAGGGAGGGGGGAGGTGAGTGGGTGGGAATTGGGGAGGGCTAATTGACTGATGAGTGCATGTATATGTCAACTACCCTGAAATCCTTTTAGATGTATGATTGCAATGCACTAATAAAAAAAAAAAAAAAGAAAGAAAGTCAATCCCAGTACTTAGGAGGCTGAGACAGGAGGATCGCAGGTTCGTGGCCAGCCTCAGCTACTTAGTGAGGCCTTCTGCAACGTAGTGAGACCCTGTTTCAAAATAAGAATAAAAAATAGGGCTGGGGTGTAGCTTGGAGGTAGAATGCCCCTGGGTTCAAACCTCAGTACCGCAGGAAGAAAAAAAAAAGCCAATCTGCACCTTGCTGTCACCGGTCCTGACATTCAGTTTTGTGATGATGTCAGGAATCCTCAGGCCTGAATCAAAGTCCACCTCCCTTTTGGGGACCTCCTCAGGACCCTTGTCCTCATGACAAAATGATCTCTTCTTTATTCCTTTGATTTGCTTCAACAGTCACTTTAGATCTCTTTTGTACGGTGATATTAAATTCTAGCTATTGTCCTATCTATGTCTCTACACCCACTGCCGTCATTTTCCCTTTTCTTAGGTGGGGTTAAGGGCGTAGCCTGGTCATCTCAGATGTCCTTTCCAGAGGATGCAGCATCTCAAAGAAACTTCCTCACCTGACTGCACTTGGCTAGACTGAATCCAAATGTTCCTCTCCTCCCTCCCTTCTTTCCTTCCTTCCTTCCTTCCTTCCTTCCTTCCTTCCTTCCTCCCTTCTTTCCTTCCTTCCTTCCTTCCTTCCTTCCTTCCTTCCTTCCTTCCTTCCTTGTGCTGGGGATTGAACCCAGGGGCATTCTACCTCTGAGCTATACCCTAATTCATTTTTATTTTGAAACAGGGTCTTGCTAAGTCACTGAGGGTCTCACTATATTGTTGATGAGGCTGGCCTCAAACCTGTGATCCTCCTACCTCAGCCTCCCAAGTACTGGGATTACAGGTGTGTGTCACCATGCCCAGCTCCTATAGGTTCTTGAATTTGTGTATTCCCATTGGACAGTGTGCTTATATTTATTCTTGTATCCCAATGCCTAGTTGAATAGTACTAGTACTTGAACTCATCTCATTAATTCTTTTTTTAAAGTTTTGTTGGAGCATTGTAATCACATGTCATGATGGAGTTCAGAGCAATAGAGGCACACGTGCACTGCATTCCCTCCCCTTCCTCATGCACAACATTGAAATCGGCATTGATAATCTTGTATATTAATTAACATTACTATTATTGATGCCTAACAGTTATTGATCACTCACTGTTTTACATGGTTTCATTTAATCCTGGTAACGTAAACGAAGCCCCATTGTCATTCTTACTGCGCAGAAGAGGCTGAGGCTCGCCTGACCAAGGTAAGAGAACAGCATGGTGTAGAGAGGGCACAGTGGAGCAGGCAGAGCAGAAGACTGAGGGGAGAGTCCCTGCTCCGATGTTCTTGATGGTAAGATGAGGGGAAAACTGTTGAACTACCTGGGCCTCTGCTTCCTATCATATCTATAATATGAGGATTGAAAAAAAAATCTTTGCTCCACAGAAAGGTGAGAACTGCTGGGCGTGGTGGCACATGCTTGTAATCCCAGTACTGGGGAGGCTGAGACAGGAGGATCACAGGTTCGAGGCCAGCCTCAGGAACTTAGTGAGGCCCTTAGCAACTTAGTGAGACCCTATTTCAAAATAAAAAAATAAAATAGGGCTGGGGGTATAGCTCAGGTGTAATCCCAGTACTGGGGAGGCTGAGACAAGAGGATCACAGGTTTGAGGCCAGCCTCAGCAACTTAGTGAGGCCCTTAGCAACTTAGTGAGACCCTATTTCAAAATAAAATAATAAAATGGGGCTGGGGGTATAGCTCAGGGGTATAATGCCCCTGGATTCCATCTCCAGTTAAAAAAAAAAAAAGGAGGACAAGAAAAAAAAGAAAAAGATGAGAACTAAATGGGATGATTCCTTTGTTGTCACTTGGAAATTACTGGGATTGTGAGAAAATTGTGCATAACCTTTCAACTATAATTCACCGTTCTTGCCTGGGATTGACTGCCCTCCATTCTTTTCCCTCTAGTCACAATACACACAGCTGTAACCACAGCCTGCATTCAATTGTATGACCTGCTTTTCCAGTTTTGAACATTATTATGTGCTATATGTTTCTTCTTTTTTATTGTTAAGTATATTACACATAAAAGAGTATATAAAATGTATATATGTACATTTTAAAGAATAATTAGAAAAATGAAAAGTTATTTATATGCTAATCAGATCAAAATATTACCAACACTTTAGGAATAGCTCTGTGTTCCTTCCTGATTGCATCTCTTTTTTTTTAATTCTTCAACAGCAAATTGATACTAGTTCTTCTGTATTTACTGTGGTCTTTCTCTGTATAGTTCTAACTATCTTTGTATAGGTGATAACCTATGCATGTATCCTTCAATGACATAGTTTTGTGTGTGTGTGTGTGGTACTGGGATGGAATCCAGGGGCATTCTACCTCTGACCTACATCCCCGGCCCTATTTTATTTTGTATTTTGAGACAGGGTCTCACTAAATTGCTGAGGCTGCCCTAAAACCTGCGATCCTTCTGTCTCAGACTCACAAGTACTGGGATTACAGGCGTGCACCACCGTGCCCGGTTCTATGTCAATCTTTTGAGTAGGACTGTTCCGGGTGTTCTCTACGCGTGCATAGCTGGCATCCCTGGATCTTCCTCCACTTTTCTCCTGGGGAGTCCATTTGCTTCCCTTTGTGTTGGAATCCCTGCTTTCCTCTTTCTTGACTTACTTCCTTATTTGGTGGCACATATTCATCAGGTTTTTTTTTTTTTTTGCGGAATTTGGGATTGAACCCAGGGGCATTCTACCTCTGAGCTACACCTCCAGCCCTAATTTTTGTTCTTTATTTTGAAACAGGGTCTTACTAAGTTGCAGAGGGTCTCACTAAGTAGCTGAGGCTGGCTGTGAACCCGGATCCTCCTGTTTCAGCCTCCCAAGTACTGGGATTACAAGCGTGCGCCACCACGCCCTGCTTCATCAGTTGTACTTGACAATGGGTTAGTGGGAGATGTCTATATTCCACCTTCCCACTTTGATTAATTTTTTCATCAATTCTAGATTAATTCATGAATTCTAGGCTGGATATCAATTGAAGCCATTTCTCCACTTTCTTCTAGTTCCAGTGTAGTAGGTGAGATGTCCGAAGTATTCTGGTTTCAGATTCTTTGCATGGCCATCGCCTTCTCTTCTTCCTCCTCTTCATCTTTTTCCTTCTTCTCTACCTTTCTGGAAATGTAGAGAATCTTCTTTTTGCCTCTGATATGTTGAAAATTCACTATAATATGCCTCACTCTGAATTTATTATCTTCTACTGCACTAAGTATTCACTGAACTCTGTCAGCCTCATTGTGCAGGATTTTTCTGAGTTACTTAATTCATAATTTCCTCCTTTTTGTTTTCTCCATTTCTGGGATTCCTGATACTTAGACAATGGGTTTCCTAGGTTGATTCTCATATTTCTCTCTCTCTCTCTCTCTCTCTCTCTTTCTCCCCCCCTCCCCCCGGTACTGGGGATTGCACCCAGGGACACTCTACCTCTAAGCTACGCTCCCAGCCATTTTTATTTTTATTTTGAATCAGGGTCTCACCCAGTTGCTGAGGGCCTCATTACATTGCTGAGGCTAGCCTTGTACCCGCGATCCTCCTGTCTCAGCCTCCCAAGTACTAGGATTACAGGAATGTACCCCTATACCCAGCTTCTTTTTTTCTTATTTTTCAAGTCTTTGTCTTTGGGTATGTGCATGTGCAATTTGTGAGAAATCTCTTCAATTTCCCCTCCCCTCTTTTTTTTGCTTTTGCTATTCCATTTTTAAGGACATGGGTTTTTTTTTGTTGTTCTCTGAAAACCCCCTTTAAAAATATCACTGTTTTTGTTTTATGAATGCCATATTTTTTCTGATTAATAACATATTGTTTGGTGCACACCATTTGCTCTTTTTGCATAGTTTTTCTACTAAGTTGTTTCCCTGATTCTCTGCTCTGGGCTCTGTATTCTATAGTGGGTTGAGAATGCTTTCATAGCTATAAGGGCATTTATATTTCCTTTTCTGATCATTGTCTATCACCAGTGTGTTAAGATTGGTAGTCCTTACTACTGGCAGGAGTGCCCAAAAAATAATCACTTGCCAAAACTCTTTGGATAAAAATGTATAATACTTGTTGTAGAGCAAGTAGATAGTATCTCTCAAAATTTGAAAGGCACATACCCTTCAACAAAGCACTCATCATTAAGCCGAGTGTAGCGGCACATGCCTGTAATTCCAGGACTTAGGAGGTCGAGACAGGAGGATCACAGGTTCAAGGACAACCTCAGCAACCTAGTGAGACCCTGTTTCAAAACAAAAAATAAAAAGATCTGGGGATGTAGCTTGGACGTAGAATGTCTCTGGGTTCAATACTCAATGCCACAAAATCAAACCAAAACAAAAAATTCAGCATTAGAGAATGGAATAAAAACTATCTTGGCAGGTTTCTGACCAAAGTGGAATAAAGGGACCAGATTTACCTTCTCACCTTAAAAAATGGGGCAAAATATACATGAAACAACACTTTTCAGACATTGGATACAGGCAGTACAGGCTCTCTTCCTGAGAGGATGAAAACAACCGGGTCCGCTGCAGGGCGGAGCCCACTGTCTGAGGTCCTCTCCAGGCTACAGCACAGGGAGGGGGCCAAGCGCAACCCAGCTCTCAGTTAGGTGGAAAGGCAGAGATTGGAGTGTGGGGAGGCTAAGGTGGCAAGAATTTGTGGTTCAGAGTGCCACAAAGAATGGAGGTTCTGAAGGGAAGGGAGAGGGGAGGGAGGGAGGGAGCACGCACACGCATTGCAGGGGTCCTCCTGAGGTTTTGGCTGAGTATTGATTTGTGCGTGGTTTTTGCTGAGATCTGAAATACTACTGTCAGAAAGGAATAAGAACAATGACCAGAGCTCAAACAAGGCTGGGAATAGTTCATGTTCCCACAGACATGGTGGGAAGTCTTCCTTATATAGATCATATTGGGTAGCAACCTTCGCAGAGTACTGCCTTAGCATTGAAACTCAGTTAGCCCTTAACAGATGACTGCTCTGGGTATACCTAACGAAGATCAGAAGCAAACCTTGGAAGCATCCACATAACTCCAAGTAACTTACCTGCATGCCAGAAAACTATTCAACCTCATCTAAGGGAGTAGAACAGAATGCAAAGATGATGGAAGTGGCCGAAAAGCATCCTTTATAAATACACTCCAGATGTTCAAGCTGGGCGCGGTGGCACACACCTGTAATCCCAGTACCTGGGAGGCTGAGAAAGGAGGAGTGCAGGTTTGAGGCCAGTCTCAGCAACTTAGACAGACCCTCAGCAATTTAGCGAGATCCTGTTTCAAAATAAAATAGGGCTCAAGGTGTAGCTTGGAGGTAGAATGCCCCGGGTTCAATCCCCAATATCACAATAAACAAACAAACAAGCTTCATACATTCAAGAAGGCAGACGAAAATGAGTGTGTTGAGAAGAGAAATGAAATATATATACCCAAAAAGAACTCCTAAGGAAGAAAATGCTAAATGTGAAATGAAAGATAGACTGGGTAGGAATAACAGCAGGTAAGAAGAAAAGATCAGTGTATTTCAAGACAGTAGTAGAAAACTATCCAAAAGAAAGCACAGACAGCAAGAAACCTAACTAATATCAAATGGAGGAGCTTCATGCACCATAAGATAATATCAAGCAGTCTCAACTGTCACTGGACTCCAGAAAAAAAGAGGGATAAGGGAGAGAAAAGTACTTGAAAAAAATGAGGGTCCAAAATTTTCCAAATTTGATGAAACTATAAACCTACAGATCTAAGAAGCTTGACAAATTCTAAACATAAGAAACATGAACAAATCCATATCAACTCAATAAAGTTGCTGAAACTTGTGGTGATGAGAAAAAAATCTTGAAAGCAGTCAGGAAAAATAAAAGGCACATTAGACAAAGAACAAAAATGGAGAGGGGTGTCACAGAGCACTCTTTTTTTTGGTACTGGGAATTGAACTCAGGCATTCTACCTCTGAGCTACACTCTAACCTGTATCTTATTTTTTATTTTGAAACAGGGTCTCATTGAATTGCTGAGAGTCTTGCTAAGTTGCTGAGTCTGGCCTTGAACCTGCGATCCTCCTGTTTTAGCCTCCCAAGTATTGGGATTAAATCAATCATGTGCCACCCTGCTTGGTTCAGTATGATTTTTATAATTCAAGAATTTCACAACATTTCTAGTCTGTGGATGGTACTTTGATCTATTTTCTTTACCTGACTCCAGGCATTTGGGGGATTTGGGGGTAAGGAGAATAATTAGATTTGGGTGCTTAACCCACCACCTTGTACCAATCTTCCTGTCTATATATATGCTACATCCCTTGCCCTTTTTATATTAATTAATTAATTTGGCACTCCATTGAACCCAGAGGCAGTCTACCTCCAAGCTACATCCCCAGTCCGATTTTATGTCTTATTTGGAAACAGGTTCTCCCTAAGTTGCTGAGGCTGGCTTTGAACCTGCAATCTTCCTGTCTCAGCCTCCCAAGTACTATTATTACAAGTGTGTATCACCACACCCGGCTACTATTTTTTATTTTTAAAACAGAGTCTTGCTAAGTTACTGTGTACTGGCTTCAAACCTGCGATCCTCCTGCCTCACCCTCTCAAATACTGGGATTACAGGCATGTGCCACTGTGCCTGGCCCTGTTATTGTATTTAAAGTTGCATTTTTGATTTCTAGTAAGAATGAATATCTTCCCATATGTTTGTTTACTAATTATTCCCAAATTTGTGAATTTGCTGCTCATGTCCTTTCTTCTTTGTTCATAATAATATTCATTTTTAAAGTAAAAAACTACAGTTTAGCTGCACTCAAATGTATTAATTCAGCCAGGTGTGGTGGCACACACCTGTAATCCTAGTATTTGGGAGGCTGAGACAGGAGGATCACAAATTCGAAGCCAGTCTCAGAAACTTAGTGAGACCCTGTTTCAAAATAAAAATAGGCTTGGAGGTCTAGCTCAGAGGTAGAACGCCCCTAAATTCAATCCCCAGTACCAACAACAACAAAAAATTATTAATTCCTAAACCTGCTCTGTGCATTCCTGTCTCCCTGTATTTTCTCATGTCGGCCCATCTTTTCAGTTTTTCCCTCTTCTGTCAGCTGTTTGTTTAAATCAGACTTCCAGTGCAGTTGCGGACCCTGTTGTCAGTTACGATTCCTCTAATAATTATTCATCATGGGTAATATTTACAGTGAACTTACTGTTGCCAGACTCCATAATGAGTTTTGTACATACATTCTTATCTTTAGTCCTTTCAACAACCTTGTGCTGTAGGTACAATAATAAACCCATTTTACAGGTGAGGAAACTGAGGTTAGGTAACTAAGCAACCTCCAGTCACACAGGTGGAGTGGGAGGGGACAGGGACTCAAGTCCATTCTGCCTGTTTGCAAAGTTCTTAACCACAGCATTCAGGTTTTTCCTTTGAATTCCTGGAGTCCTTTGGCTGTGTCACTTGGTTATAATATACTTAGTCTATGTATCATTATTTCCTTTTTCCCTTGTTCTGTTTTCTATTCTGTTGTAAACCTTTTAAAGTTACATACTTTTACCGTACAATTTTTTTGTATCTTCTGCATGATTCTCAGTGCTAACGAGTAATAGGCACTCAATAAAGTTTGGTAAATTTATCAATTGCACAGGATCTCCAATTAATTACTTCCCTAAAGGATATTCTTTTTGCATGCAAAGTCGAGAGGCCCCTTCTTTGTAATTTATCTCAAGTGACTCTTGCCACAGATTAAGTATTGCCTCCTTTGCTAGCTTTCTCTTTATGGCAGGTTATTTAGAAGGCTTTTAAGTGACAGCCTCAGCATTGGGTAGGATTCCATTTGTAATTATGAAGAACTAATATGCATGGAAATTCCACAATTGGGCTTGATTTCTTTGGCTCTTTTGCAATCAGGTGAAACTTCCTAAATGAGCCTGGATTCTGTCTCATCACTTTTGCACAGCTAGAAAATTTCAAGTCTCTATGGTTACCTCTGAAAATTGCAGAGCAATTTCCAGGAACAGAAAAAAGCCGCCCATCCATCTTCAACGGGACTTCAAGAGCGACGTGGGTTATTGCCCTCCCGTTCTTGCGTAGACATAGACAGTTCAGCTGTTATCTTTCTTCCTAGTCAGTGAACCTGTGTCTAAAGAAGAGAAAAAAGACTGCAATGCCATCAAGAGGATGATAATACTCAGCAATTCTTACCACCGTCATTTTACCACATACTTTAGGGCTGTCCATTTCCCAGCATTCTTGAGTTCAGTTGTGTTGGGCCCTGGGATGAAGCTGGTTTTTCCTCATGCAAAGAGAACAAAGTAGAAGTTGAAGACATTTATGTAGATTGTGGCATCCCACCCCAAGATTATTATAAGTGTGGTGATAGTTTTAACAAAGGGCATAAAAAAACCCACCACAAATCGTTTTCATTTACTTAAATTATGTATCGAAATATATTACAAGCATAATTTATAGGAAGTGACTGCTACAGAGTTAAACAAAACAGTTTTAGATTCTTCAGTTGAAATTTAGGTAGACAGATCATTGCAGACTATTGATTTATTTCTAGTTAGTGTTCTATAAAGTTGGCCGTGTATGGCTTATAATAATGGAAAACACATAACTTTTTATTGAATTATGTACACTAGACGTCCTTGTGGCATGGATGCAGGTTCAAAAAGAATTTCCAAGACAAAGGGTGGAGCTACAGGCAGGTTTATTTAGGAAAGCAAGAAATACACATTCAAGGGAGAATCAGCCAGGCCATTTCCAGAGTGAGAGAGACACCCTTGGGGTTCATAGCTCTTCCTTTATTTTCCTTTGTGACATAGTAGATTGAATCCAGGGGCATTCTAACTCTGAGCTACACCCCCAGCCCTTTTTGTTTTATTTTTATTTTGAAACAGGGTCTTACTAAGTTGCTGAGGGTCTTGTTAAATTGCTGAGACTGCCCTGGAACCTGTGATCCTCCTCTCTCAGATTCCCAAGTACTGGGATTACAGGTGTGCGCCACCATGTCTAACTGACTCTGTTATTTTGATGTAACACAGTGGGGCTTGCAATGAAATAATTGTTGGGGACATGTCCTTGGGTTGCAGCACAGCAGGTGGGGCTCGTTGGGGTCTGTAGTCAGAATACTTTTCTCCAGGTTCCCTGAAGCCACCGCTCCTTGGTTCCCTTCCAAAGTTAAGCAAGGCCCCACACTACTTTCATGAAGGGCTGGAGGTGATTTAGAATAAAGGTACAAGAATAATAGGTCTAAAACGATCATCTCATTGCAAGATAAAAATTATGTGAAATGTGATCATAAATGTGACTCTTGGTTAGGGATGTGTTTGATTAAAATTAAAAGAAAAATTTGTAGACCATGGCTTAAGAAATAAGCTTTTTTTTTTTTTAACAAACAAAAGAGGTTCTGGATCCCAGAGTAGTCCAGTACTGCCTCCGGGGACCCAGGCTGTTCCATCTCCCTGCTCTACTCTTCTTAGAATGTGGTTTTCAATCTCATGGCTACAAGATCCAGGAATCATGACTGTGTTTGATGTGAGAGAGACAAGGGCTGGATGGGCACACACGTACAACCTGTGCCTCTGAAATCCCTTTTCAGGATACCATAACCTAGTTATTTCTGCTAGATCTTATTTGCTGAAACTTGGTCACATCTCCATAATGCAATCTAATGTTAGGGGAATGTTTTTAGCTGACTGAACACATTGCTACCTTGAACAAAAGGTGGTTGTTTTATTCTGTTGAGGTAGAAGGGAAAGATGGGCATTTTAAAAAAATGTAATGTACAGTGTCTGCTATTATATCTGATTTTAAAAATAGGTATATCTAAGAGTCTAAGTAAACACTTTAGAAAAAATTAAATTGCATAAGAAAATCCTGTATTTCTTTAAAACAAGCTTTTCCACTGTGTATTCTACGAAATACAGATTTTTTAAAAAAAGATTTCTGAGTCAAATTGGTTTGTAAATCTGGGTTAAGCATAGTTAAGCAGCAAGAACCATTAGAATATGCCTTGTGAATCTCCAAAGGGGAGGAATAGAATGATATCGTTCCTAAACTTACTTGGCCACTGAACTGTTTTATTGGGGGGAGGGGGTGTTTTTAAGACTAATATTTAAAAGCTTCCAGTTTGAGTAGAATTTATCTTGTGGTTGACCAAAATAAATTCTTAGCTCAGCTGTGTCCAAAAACTCAAGTGAAACCCATCCTTAGGATATTTTTTTTAATGAATTCTATTACCAAATGGAATTCCAAATACATTTTGAGCAATAGCAAAATTATTGGAATCCTACCCCTTCCCTCACCCCAGGTTTTTCTTTTTCCTTAAAGAACCAGCCATATTAACTTGGTACCCATCGCAGTTAGCGATGAGTTAAGCTAAAGTTTGTCCATTGGGCTTTTTTTTTTTTTTTTTTTTTT
>PVJS01031225.1:0-23557 GCA_004027185.1 Glis glis | reverse complement strand
AAAAAAAAAAAAAAAAAAAGAAAAAGAAAAAAATAGGGCTGGGGGTGTATAGCTCAGAGGTAGAATGCCCCTGGGTTCAATCCCCAGTACCGCAAAAAACAAAACAAAACAAAACAGTATATTAGTTTATTGCTCATAGATTTTCTTTCTTTTTTTTGTGGTTCTGGGGATTGAACCCAGGGGCGTTCTACCTCTGAGCTCCACCCCCAGCCCTATTTTTTATTCTTTATTTTGAAACAGGGTCTCACTAAGTTGCAGAGGGCCTCATTAAGTAGCTGAGGCTGGCCGCAAACCTGGATCCTCGGGTCTCAGCCCCCCAAGTACAGGGATTACAAGTGTGCACCACTATGCCTGGCTTGCCCATAGATTTTCTAAAGAATTTTCTTCAATAAGAATACAGTTGACCTGGGTGGGGCATGGTGGCGCACGCTTGTAATCCCAGTACTTTGGGAGGCGGAGACTGGAGGATCTGGGTCCGTGGCCAGCCTCAGTTCTCTTTGTCTCTCTCTCTCTCTCTCTCTGTCTCTCTCTCTCTCTCTCTGTCTCTCTCTCTCTCTCTACCTAGTGAGGCCCTCCGCAACTTCGTGAGACTCAGTTTCAAAATAAAGTATAAAAAAAATAGGGCTGGGGGTGTAGCGCGGAGGTAGAACACCCCTGGGTTCAATTCCCGGTACCGCAAAAAAAAAAAAAAAATAAAAAGAATACAGTTGACCTGAAAGATGGAGAGAGTGAGAAAAAATACTGTGTGAATGACTAGCTCTTTATGTACTGAGAAAATGTCAGTTAAAAAAATCAGAATTATATTAAACAAGTGAGTTTCCTCTGGGGTTGGTTATTATTCAGCTGCATTCAATTATACATTATTTGTCAGAGAAAGCTCCCCATTATCTGCTAATTCACAACACCTTTTAGAAAACATCTACCACTGAGCTATACTCCCAACCCTATAATTAATTAATTAATTTTTGAGGCAGGGTCTTGCTAAATCACCACATGCTGGCCTTGAAACTGCAATCCACTTATCTCAGCCTCCCAAGTACTGGGATTACAGGTCTGTGTCACTGTGCCCAGCTGGGAGATCCATTTAAAATCAGCTTATTTATCAGTTTTTGCTATTATTATCTGCCAAGCTTGTATATGGTGGATTTTTAATTAGTATTGGAATAACTCTGAAAATATTAGACTTAATTCAATCCTGTTTATCACTAGTTTATAGGTCTTAATATTGACAATAATTAAAATGGTTTGAATGATGGAACACACACACATACACACACACACACACACATGTGTGCACACTCATATGCGCGTGCATGCATCTACACGTAGAACCTGGGGCTGAGGACTAATTCAGGAAAGAGCTGATGGGTATTACAAGTCAGGAGAAGTCTGCCAAGTTAGAGAAGAGGACAAGAAATTGAGAGTTTACTTAGGTCTAGTGTACAGAACACAGAACCAGTTTTAAAAGGATGGGGGAGAAAAGGTATTGGCTCTAGGAAACAGGATGTCTACAAATCACACAGCCTGAAGAACACAAAGAGTTGGGATTAAACTGAGATGAACATCTATTGAGATCTTCTCAGGGTCTGACACTTGCGTTGGGTGTTGAGGAGGAATTCAGAAATAAGTAAGATAAAATCCATTGTCTCTAGAGGCTGTCAGTTTAGAGGAGAGGCAGACATATAAAATAATTTTACAAGACATGATTGCATCGTGATTGAGAAGAGTGCTAAGAGAACAAGAGAAAGGAGAATTAAATTCCAATTAGGGGTAATTGGAAAAATGTTTTAGAGGACTAGTTTAAATTGGACCTTGAAGGATGGACAAGGATTTTACACCAGACAATGGTGATGGACATTCTGAACAAGGATATAAAGGTAAGTTGCACAAGGAAAATAAAGCTGAAAACCCAATTAAAATTTTTCTTAAGCTGGGTGAGGTGGTGCACACCTATGATCAATTCCAGTACTTGAGAGGCTGAGATAGGACTTAGTGAGACCCTGTTTCAAAATAAAAAATAAGATAGAGCTGCGGGTGTAGCTCAGAGGTAGAATGCCCTTGGGTTCAATCCCCAGTGCCAAATACATTCACACATCCAAGATTTCCTCAGCTGGGGAAATAGCCTCTCCTTATCTACCTTTTTCTCAGGACAAGAACCCATCCCTGTGAAGGATTTTACCAAATTCCCAGAAAAGAGCAAGTAGGTACATCTCAACAGGAGGAAGTAAAGCGACAATGAGGATTTCAATTCTTGAAAGAACATAAGCAAATACATATAATATTCTTTCAGTGTTCCAAAGTGGCATCATGCTGTACACATCATTCTGTAACTTCCTTTTCAACTCAACTCCCTTTTTGTGAAATACATAACTCTATCTAGATCTGGTCCATTCATTTTACTTTTCTGCTTATCCATGTTTCTATTGATGGATCATTAGATTAGATTCTATTGAATTTTTTAACATTCAATAGAATACTCCTTTAAATATCTTCCTATTTCTTGTGCACACATGCAGTTTTTCTAGAGAATATGTTTAGAGAACGACTGAATCATGATGCATATATAATTCCACCTTACTAGATATGGTCTTTATTCATATCTAGTAAGACATTCATCTTTGTCTCTTTAATAATCATCTTTTATTGGTCTTTATTTCTTCAATCCTCACCCCATGCTGTCCCTCGTGACACTCAGATGAGAGCCACCTTATGATGTTCACTAATTTTCAAAGTGGAAGAACCCTGGGAGCTGAGGGTAATGAAAGCTAAAAAGAGAAGGCCAAGTCAAAGAGAAGAGGAAGAAATTAGACGGGCTTCGGTCAATTTACAGGCATTTGGCAACTTGGGATGCTGGCCCTAGGTCTGTCGGGGAGCAAGCAGGTGATGGGGTATTTGGAATGGAGACTTTTTCTGGGAGGCAGCAGAGTTCTGTCTGGGAGGCTGGTGGCCATGTTTAGATCGGAAGGATAGTCAGTAGACTATCCTCCACGTTTATCAAGGACTTGGATCAAACATAATCTCCCCCCATCCCTGCCCCACCCTCCTGCCTTGACCTCTCTGAGTTTCGATCTTTGGCTTACAAAATGAGATTAAGAGAGAGAGAGAGAGAGAGAGAGAGAGAGGAGACAAGCTGGATGGGGTGGCAAATGCCTGTAATCTTAGTACTTGAAAGGCTGAGATAGGAGGATTGCAGGTTTGAGGCCAGCTTCAGTAATTTAGCAAGACCCTCAGCAACTTTGCAAAATCCTGTTTCAAAATAAAAATAAAATAGGGCTGGGGGTGTAGCTTGGAGGTAGAATGCCTCTGGGTTCAATCCCCAGTACCAAACAAACAAAAAAAAAAAAAAGGGAGAGAGAGAAGGCAATAAAAGTAATAATAATAATTACCTGTGGCTATTGTAAGGATTAAGCAAGAAAATCTGGTTTGAAGTGTTTTATATATGTACTGTATATGTACTTAAACTATTAAAACATTTTCTTATTTCTACTCTATGCCATTCCTTTTACAGCTTCTTACTGTCCAACTCATGAGATTGGTTCTCAGGTGTCAGGCTACTAGCCCTCTTCAAGTAGGGCTGGCATTCATCTGAGTGCATTTTCAGTGAGGAACATGCACTGACAAATACACTCTAGGATTTCACCAGCCATGTACAGTAGGCCAAGATATTCAATTCCCAGCTGGGCGTGGTGGCGCACGCTTGTAATCCCAGTACTTGGGAGGCTGAGACTGGAGGATCACGGTTTGTGGCCAGCCTCAGCTACTTAGTGAGGCCCTCTGCAATTTAGTGAGACCCTGTTTCAAAATAAAGAATAAAAAATAAGGCTGGGGATATAGCTCAGAGGTAGAATGCCCCTAGGTTCATTCCCCAGTACCACCAAAAAAAAAAAAAAAATCCATATCCTGGTTTGGGATACTAAATAGTAATTTTACACTTTAATATTAAAGCTATTTTGGTAGCCACTCCCAGCATTGACTCAACTTGAACTAAAAAAAGGAATCATCTAAGATCCTTATGTGTCTTTGATGCATCCTATTGTTAAACTATGTCTTTGTTATACTGTAAATAAGTACTTCATTTTTAAAAAAATTCAGTACTGGGGATTGAACCCAGGGGGCCATGTACATGTCAGTCAAGAACTCTACTACAGAATTATACCCCCAGATCTTTTAAAATTTTATTCAAGACAGGGCGTGGCTAAGTTGCCCAGGCTAACCTCAAACTTGCGATCTTCCTGCCTCAGCCTCCTGAATGGCTGGGAATATAGGAGTGTGCCACTGGGCTGGGCTAGTACCTCCTATTAAAACTCAATTGTAATACTATACATTTATTCTCGTCAAACCTCATCTTATTCAGTTTGGCTTTTCTTGAGTTCTGATTCTGTTATTCAACATATACATTATTCCTTTTTTCTAAAATGAACTCCTTTGGTTTATGTATTAGTCAATTTTGCATTACTACAGTGAAATATCTGAGATAGCTAACTTATAAAAAGAAAAGATTTATATAGCTGTAAAATCTGAAGGTTTGAAGTCCAAGATCGGGCAGCCCCCTTGGGGTGGCTTCTGGTGAGGGTGGCACATCCTGGTGGCAGTGCATTTAGGAGCAAGTGGTCACAGCTTGAACTGGAACAGAGAGAAAGAGCAGGAGGGCCAGGCTTGCTCCTTTTATAACAATCCAAGGGGTTGGATAAAAAGAGCAACCTGTGAATCTCTAATCTCCCAATTACCTGTGAACTTCCCACTAAGTGCAAGCAGCCAAAGGGTTCACTACTACTCAAGGGCATATGGATCTTTGGGAGATTTTCACCATGCCAACCACAGCAGTCCACTTTATGGTGTGTGTGTGCTGTGCGTGTGCGTATGCCTTTCCACTTAGGGACAAGCAGGGAAAGAAATGATGTGTCTTGTTTCCTTCTTTCTTCCCACTTTGAAGCCTCTCTTCTGGTTCTTTTGTCTATGTGGAATGTTTCTCCCCTAAATGTCAGCAAAGCCAACTCCCTCTTTCCCTTCAAATCTTTTATTCAAGCCTTGGCTCAAATTTTACCTTCTCAGGGAAGAGTCTTTCCTGACCAGCCTGTTTAATACTGTGTCCCCTATCCTCTGTCAATATTCCTTTCTAGCCCTCATTTTATTCCATAGCACTTTAAACCATCTAACATGTCATGTGTTTTACTTTATTTATTAATAATGATTACTGTCTCTTTATCCCTGTATTCCATATGGACAGAGATTTTTGTTTTGTTCACTGATAGATCCCAAGTTCCAATAACAGTGCTGAGCACATTGTGGATGGTCAATAAATATTAATTGAGTAAAATGAACACATTTCAGGCTAGTATTGATTGTGAGACATTTTTGTAGAAGCTTCTTAAGTCATATTGATAGTGTGAGTGCATTTTAATTTCCCAAAACCCACCGATCATCAGTTTCAGTTTTTGATATCTTGTTAATATTCTTGATTTTCACAGATACTTTAGTGAGAAGCTGAGAAGTGCTGAATCAGGGAATGCTAGATGCTATTTTATACCAGGTATGTCAGGTTGTCTTTTAACATGATAAATCACCAATTAAGTCACTGATAAAAATATTGATCAGAAGAGGCCAAAGAGTCCTCAAGTCCTGCTCCTGAAAACTCCCCTTAGTATTTCTTGCCATTGTTTGTGTACAGTCGGGTGTCCAGTTGATAGTCATCTGAGAGGATCATTATTCATCCCATAGTGGTCCTCATGAGCCACAGAGACATGATGATTAAAGTTGCTAAATCCCTTGCTAGATTCTAGGCCAATAATAATAACAATAAATGCTAATGTTTATTGAGTACTTTCTACATGCTGAGCTCTATATTGAGTTTATCATATACCATTTTTAATTTGGTGAATTTATGCCACTTTTATTTTAAAATAATGAATGAAGTCATAAAGTTAGCAAGTGTTACAATATTAGACCTGGACGGACTGACTCTGGAGTCTAATCATTGACTCCACATCACTGGCTCACTGAGTGCTAGGAAACAGATATGAATATGATCTGAATTCTCCCTCTAAAGAAGGATTTTTAGTCTTCCTTTCTAAAGAAGAAAATTTAGAATTATACAGAACGCTACATGAATCATATACTCTATTCTGCAGTTACTTATTCATTTATTTTTTTTGAAAACCCAGTGATATCTTTCACTTTATGCCAATGACACTTGATTCCAAAACTTTGTTGGTGGCCAAGAAGCAAAAACATCTAGGATACATACAACTCTCCCTAGCAGCTTCTGAAGAGTAGAAACTGGGGACACTTTCTTGACTGAGCCTGCTTATTTATAGCTCCACATAAATGCCAATTGTTTGAACGACAAGAGAGTAGCTCTGCTTAAACAGATACCCCTGACCTGCTGCCAATGTGCCGTCTTTGATCTTGTGAGTCTTTTACCAAGTTCTCATGCGATCTCATCTCACTGCCCCTTAACTGAAAGCAATTTTCGTGTTTTATATTTAATCCTTTTGAGGCACTAAGCCAGGTGGTGAATTAATTACTTTTGTAGGTTGAGAAAAGATCTCAACTTGGTTGTTATATTCAGATAAAGTTAGAAAAATTTCTTTGAAGGCTCTAAGGATACCATTTAAGGTTTTATTTCATTAAAATATGTTTAAAAATAGAGCAGTATGGCTTAGTTGCTGATTCTAAATGTTTTTGGATAAGGATTGCTTTCATCACTGGTGAAACCATGAAGGGTTGATTTTGTTGTAAACAGGTTTTTTTGTTTTGTTTTCCAGTCAATGAAAAATTTTTCTTGGAGCTGATATGGTTACGAAGTTTTGTGATTGGAAGCAGAGGAGAAAAGTTTAGTTTAAAGTTTATAGAATTTACCTGGAGGTTGCACTCTGGAGAGAATACTATAACAGTACATAGCATTTCTGAGAGAGAGAGAAAGAGAGAAAAGAGAGAAAAGAGAGAGAGAGAGAGAGAGAGAGAGAGAGAGAGAGAGAGAGAAGAGGAGAGAGTTAAGCATTTGAAGTCAGGAAACAAAATTCTAAATGTTGTTTTTAGCACAAACTTCAAATGTTGTCTTGGGTGAACAACCTTAATATCTCAAAGAGTTATGCTAGATCCACTAAAACAAAGTTGATACATTGTCTGTAATGGGCGAGGCACTTAAAACATGCTGCAGGTATCTGAGTCTGTGACATTTAAAATACATTACAAATCACTGTGGGTCTTGATGCACGGGACACTGTCATTCCAGTTGGAGAGGAGATGGGCGCCGCAACCCTCCCTTACAGATGGAGAGAGAAACTGGATTTTAAATGTCCTGAAACCAATCATTTAGAAAGATGCAGAAAACACTGTCATCTGACAAATACCTTTCCCTGTTCAATAGCAAGCAATATAGTAATAGAAGGAAAGGCCTCTCTTAAATCAAGTAGAATGCATCTCCCTGGAGTGATTGAATGCAAGCCTTGACTATGTAAGCATTTTCAGAAGAAGGTCATTGTCTATGGAATTAATTTTCATTTTTGGCTCCACAGTGCTGTTGGCCATCAAAGCTTGGTGAAAATCCTATCTGTTTAGTTCAGGACTTGCCTGATTGATGGAGAAGGATTGATAGGAGTTAGGATAAACTTCTGTACTCAGGAATAAATTATTTAAGTGTCCTTTAGTGTTCTGGGTAGAAACTATGCCTCTGTCTAGACGTGTAATATAGAGGGGAAGTGAAAGTTTTTATCTGAATATAGCTAAACAACGAAAGGCCTTGCATATTCCACACATAATAGATGCTCAATGAACTTTGTGAATTAAGAAAAAGAATTCTTTTTTTTTCTTCCTTGAATTTTCCAGATTTTTCTTACTTACTAAATATAGGTCCAGTGCATATTCAGTATTAAAACTTTATTCTCTTACACCTCTATGTATTTTTTCACTTTATCTTCACATATTATTACCAGCCAAGAAGCTTTAGCCAAGTCTTGTTTTGTATGGTTTTTGTTTGAAAAAGTTCACACATATAATATGTAGATCAAATTTACATTTTAAACTGTCCTCATCCTACTCCATAGATGTTAAAACAAACGACTCCTCCTTATCTCCAAGCTCACCCTTCAAAATTGCTAGGGTGTATTCTGAGTTTATCATCATCCATATTTGAATGCACTTCTTATCTCACGTTGCCAAGGTATTTGACATGTCTTTTATGAATTTCTGTTAGAAAGTGATTCCAAGATAAGGAGCCAGTACTGAGGAGCAAATTCCAGTTTGTATATCCAAGGAATCTGAGTTCAACTTAAAATCTGGCATGGAAGGAATCCATATTTTAGATTATAAACATTCAAAAAATATACCAGGAAGCAAAATTCATTTAAAAGTGCATTAAATTATTTTATTTATTTATTTTTGGTACTGGCTGTTAAACCCAGGGGGCATTTTACCTCTGAGCTATATCCTAGCCCTTTTTATTTTCTTATTTTGAAACAGGGTCCTGCTAAATTGCTGAGTCTGGCCTTGAATCTGAGATCCTTCTGTCTCAGCCTCCCAGGTACCAAGATTATAGGCATGCACCCCCATGCCAGCTTAAATTACTTCATTTTAAAGAAAACCCACAATATAAAAAAAATGACCATTTGAATTTCATTGCCACCTAAAATCTATTAAACAACGCAAACTGTGCTGTGGTTGGTCTTTTCCTTTCAACATGTCCATATGAAGGATCAAACAATAGTTGACAGATACAGTAAAAATTTATTTAATTAGCATTTATTGGTAACTCATAAAAGAAAGTTGTAAAGCACTGAGGAACAAAAGCAATGATACACACACATTCTGTTTTAACAAGGGCTGTCAGTCTAATAAAGATTAGAAATGAAGATAATCTAAGTAAACAGTAAAATGCAATGAATATACAGATGAAGTGTTACTAAGATGAAGGGAGAGTGGGATTTTTTCCTTGTGGGGGAGAAGGGGGAGATTAAAGAACTTGGTGGATGAATTGCCTTCTGTGCTGATTCGAATGCTAGACTAGACTAGGCCATCCTCTCTCATTGCCTACTGCCTTGTTCCCTGCCCTTGTCGCCTCTCCCTTGAGGGCCAAGTTCCTCATTTTCTCCAAACCTGCTCCGTCCCACCATGCTGCTGTGTTGTGGCACAGGCTTGCTGCTTTTCCTGGAACGCCGTTTCCCCCTGTTTTTTCTCATGCACTCCCACCAGTCCTTCAAGAATATCTAGGGGTTTATGCTGCCTCCTTCTTCTCCTGTCTCCCAAAGTTTGGTTACTGCTTCCTCTGGCCTTTATACATTTTGAGCCCTCTCTTTTATAATAGCATTACCCTGTTTTGCCACTAAGAGATTCAAGTCTATTGGGAGTTTCAAGAAATATGACATATATATTTTATATATATACAACTACTGCTTATCACAATGCTTGGCGTGGAGAAAATAATATATGTAAGTTAAGTAAATGAATGAGAGAATGAGTAAGGTGTTTATCTTTACATTTTTATTTTTAATTAACATATAGTAACTATCTATATTTATTTGGGACATTGTGACATTGCAATACATGTATACAATGTATAGTGATCAGATCTGGGTAACTGGTACATGTGTCACCTTGGACGTTATCATTTCTTTATTTTGGGAGCACTCGAAATCATCTCTACTAGCTGCTTTGAATTATTTAATTACTTGTCAGCCATAATTATCCTCCTGTGTTATGTAACAGAAGTTATTCCTCCTATCCAACTATACTCCTGTGCCTCTCAATTTTTAATTAAAAATAATAACCATATATAGTAATGGGGGTATAATGTGATGCTGTGATATATGTGGTTCTAATTTATATTTCCCTGATGACTAATAATATTGAGCATCTTTTTTTAATACTTTTATTTGTGCATTGCAATTATACATCATAGTGAGGTTCGGTGTGATACAAACATACATGCACACAGCTCTTGGTCTACTTTTCGCATCCCACGCAGCTACCCTCTCCTCCAACCCATACATGCTAGTGAAACCAGTAGTAATACATTTATATCTTGCCAAAGCATTATTTGAACTGTTTCCTTCCTCAATCCTCCTTTTCCCCCTCCCCACCTCCATCCCCCAATCCTCTTCCACTATTCTACTGATCTCTCTTCACATTTATCCAAAGTCCCTTATGTTTCCTGTTTTCTCTCTAGTTTTCTCATATGAGAGAAAACATTCAACCCTTGACTGTCTGAGACTGGTGATCTTACTTAGAATAATATTCTCTAGTTCCAATCATTTTCCTGCAAGTGACATAATTTTTTTTTCTTTATGGCTGAGTAAAATTCCATAGTGTGTATGTGCCACATTTTCTTTATCCATTCATCTGTTAAAGAACACCTGGGTCTATTCCACAATTTGGCTATTGTGAATTGTGCTGCTATAAACATGGATATGCATGTATCACTATAGTATTCTGACTAATTCTTATGGAAAAATACCGAGGAGTGGTATAGCTGGGTCATAGGGTGGTTCCATTCCTAGTCTTTTGAGGAACCTCCATACTGATCTCCACAGTGGTTGTACTAATTTACAATCCCACCAACCGAGTTCCTATTTCCCCACATCCTCAATGGCTTTCATCATTGTTTGTGTTCTTGATGATTGCCATTCTAACTGGGGTTTCTTGGGTTTTTAATTTGCTTATGGTGATTGATTAAGTTGTATCCATGTTCACTTCCCTATTTCTCAGAAGAGGTAAACTGCCAAATATGGCCACACATTTCTTCCATCCTAGGAAGTAACACTGCCACTCACCCAGTCGATGGACAGGTGGTCCATTTCTCGAGCTCTTTAAATTTGAGCTGGCCTTGTGATTTGCTTTGGCAGACAGAATGTAGTTCAGTGACACTGTGTGACTTCTAAGCCCAGGGAAGAGGAGGCCTCACTTCTACTGATTTCATCCTTGAATGAAGCTTCCACGTGAGGAAGCCAGACCTGTGAAGAAGTCTCGTTCTGCTTGCCAGAAGCTGAGGAGACACCACACAGCCATCCGAGCTGAGAGCCAGGAGACCCTCTCGGTCAACACTCTCGGTGGTGATAAGGAATAGGTGATGGTTGTGAGTTTTCAGGTGATCTGTCACAAGGCAACAGACAACTAATATGCTAGGACTGAAATAGACTCAAGAGTGTTGCATTTATTGGACTGGGGTCGGGCTTAACTAATGCTAAAACATTCTATATTTTTTAAAAGTAGAGACTAAATGGAAACACAATCCTATCTTATTACCAGTGTTGTTTGCATTATCTACAACATGGAGTACACCTGAACAAAAAAGAAAAAAAAAATTTATGATGTGGCAGTACAATAGTAAATCTCAAGATCTTATTCTAACCCCAAATTAAAATGACATTTAGGAAAGTTTTGTGGTTCGTGGAGAAGAGTGAAGGAATTAACAGCTTGCACCACATATGTAATGGTACAAAAAAAATGAAGTATTCTTTGAAACATCCCCAAATATTATCCAAATCACAAAAAGTGCTCCTATAGATGCCAAATAAGTAAAAAATTTAAAGCGTGCATGTTCTGACAAATGTTAGTCCTCCTTTGTGCAATGTAGAGAATGTATTAAGGACATTGCACACAACGCAAATGAGCATGCTCTCCTGGGGGGGGGGGGAGTTTTGAGAGTGTCATGACCAGAGGTAGATCCTCAGACATCTGCTGATTGGATACACTCTTGTTTAGGTGTCTTTCTTCATCTGCTAAGCTTTACCATGTGCATCCTATACATTAACAAAAAAGAGAAATGTTACTGAAGACATTTTTTTTTTGATAAACTTGTGAAACTCCACAATCACCACATTTTTAAAACCTTTATTCAGGCAACTTGCCCCCTGTGAATTAGTGGCTAGATTATATAGGTACTCCAAATAGCATCTGCAGAAATTCATTTAGCATAAAATTATATTTTCCACCCACTAGACAATTAGAACATAGTGCATGCAGGGAGGAGGGGGGAGGAAATTATCTCCCAAGACTATCTCAAGGGGGTTGGCAAGGGTCCAGGTTTGGGATGAATCTAGTTAGCATCTTGTTCTAAGTATTGCAAAAGTAATTTTCCTTCTGAAATTGAAAATTAATGTAATGTTCCTGAAGGGAAACATTTAATAACAATCAAGTCAAGGCATAAGGCACTTGATTCCCTTCTGTGACCTTAGTCCTAATATATGAGTAACCCTGCGGCTCTCCTCTTAACTAGATTGTGGTTCAGAGACTAAATCACTAAACCATGAAGATCTGATGCTCTCCTTGCCCTCATTTCATATGCAAATCAGTGTTGGGCTGATGGATATTGCTAAAAAGTATAATAAACCTTTTGTTTCAAAATTTTAAACAGAGACTTTGGTCTAATAACATCACTCCATGCTAAAAGAAAGAAATCACTTTGAATGAGTTAATGTCTCATTAAAATCTAATATCTAATTTTGGCCAATATATTTTGATATATTTAATAGATTATAGTTAATCACATAGAATATATGTTAACATCTGATAAAAATACTGTTTTGCAATAAAATACTATAGCAGTAGCAAAAGAAACAATTATAATTTTGAATAAATGGATTAGATATCAAGAAAATTCAATCCCATTATTAAAAAACCATTAAATAAGCCGGGAATGGTGGCACACGCTTGTAATCCCAGTACTTGGGAGACTGAGACAGGAGGATTGCAGGTTTGAAGCCAGCCTCAGCTACTTAGTGAGGCCCTTCACCACTTAGTGAGACCCTGTTTCAAAATAAAGAATAAAATAGGGCTGGCGTTGTAGCTCAGAAGTGGAGTGCCCCTGGCTTCAATCTCCAGTACTGAAAAAAAAAAAACAGTGACGACAACAAAAACCCATTAAATAAATACAGTCCTTAATAGCAATCTTATTATAAACATAATTTCCTGCTGTGAAAAAACACAACCATCCAAAAATGACCATATAGTATTTTTCTGAATTTTAACAGGAAACGTGGGTATGTTTAAATAAGAGATAATTCAGTTGTAGATTTCTTCCCCTTTATTTGTTGTGTTTTGAGCTCTGTTTCTATGGTGCTCCATACACTCAGCACAATTGTGGAATCTTGCAATCATCTGCTCCAACTTTCTGTCTACGAAGGAAATCTCTTCCATAACATTCCTGACAAGCAGTCTTCCTGCTTGAAATGATTTTCATAGAGAACCGAAAGAAGGAATTAATTCCTCACAAGACAGAACACATCACCGTTTGACAGTTTAAATTTGCACTGAATTTTCTTACCAGGAGTCCTGGTTCTGCTCCACAGAGCTGACTCCTCTTCCACAATGTAACCCTTCAAATATTTGTCCCGAACAATTATGGCATGAGCAGATTTGCCTTTTAGAAAGATCACTTTGGCTTCAGGGTGGAATAAATGGAAAGAGGACAGAGCTCAAGGAAATTAGAAAAGGAACCAGACTGACAAAATGTAAGAAAGGGAAAAAAGGAGCAATTCTGGCTCCCTGTTCCCAGGGATGTCCAGTTTATTCCATCTGTAAGGTTTCTATATGGTGGAGATGATAATTAAACTGACTAATTATTTGGGAAACAATTTTCAAATTACATTCCTACTACACACAAAACATACCAAATAAACTGAAGATGAATTAAGGATTTAAGAATAAAAATGAAACCATTAAAGTACTAGACAAACACAGGTGTTATGTTCTTGGAACCCACTCTAAGTATTGCATGAAAATAAAATATAAGAAAACTTGTTAAGTTTTGTCATTTAGCAAGTATGAATCTGTCTTCAATCTTGAGGATACAAGCAATACGACTTTTTTTTTTTGCGGTACTGGGGATTGAACACAGGGGCGTTCTACCTCTGTGCTACACCCCCGGCCCTATTTTTTATACTTTATTTTGAAACCCGGTCTCACGAAGTTGCGGAGGGCCTCACTAAGTAGAGAGAGAGAGAGACAGGGAGAGAGAGAGAGAGAGAGAGCTGAGGCTGGCCGCGAACCCGGATCCACCGGTCTCCACCTCCCAAAGTACTGGGATTACAAGCGTGCACCACCACGCCCGGCTGCAATACGACTTTGGTTCCTTTAACTTACTCTAATTTCAGCCTGGTGGTTGATATTCTCTTCTACAAAACTAGACAGGCTTGGTGATAGCTAAAAAATCAGGTGGGTGGGGGGTGGAGTGGGGAGGGATGATAGGATGCCATTAATTTCCAGGGAATTTCTCACTTTGCCATTCTCAATTTCCAGGTGCACGTGTGGTCTTTGCAGTCAGGCAGCTCTCTCTGTGGCTTTTGTGTCACATGGGGATACCTTCCCTCTCTAGGATCATGCCACCTCCCTATGAAGCTGCCAGAGGTGGCTGGGAAAAGCTCTTGCTAATGGCGGTGAAATTCCACACTTCATCCTGTTTCTCCAGCTGCTTCTCCTTTCCCCACCGTCCTCTGTTTCCTGCTACAATGGTCTTTGATGACATAATAAAAAGTACTGTTTATAAAAAATTGCAAAATCAGTTAACACTTTCTCAGGGGCAAGGAAGGCTTGAGGTTCAAACTCTCTTCGGAAAAAAAAAATGTTTGGAGAAAGGAAGGAAATCTAAAAGTTTAGTTTTCAATATTGAACAAACTTAGCATTCATATCAGGACTACAAAATATTTTCAAACTTCTGTGTAGAAAACAAAAAAAAATGCCAAAAACCCATTGAAATATTGAAACAAAACAAAACTGGGTAACTACTACAATCTATATGATAAACTGAGAAAGAATTTCTACCAATCAAAAAGTAAAGGTGGTCCAGCATGGTGGCACACACCTGTAATTCCGGTACGTGGGAGGCTGAGACAGGAGGATTGAAGGTTTGAGGCCAGTCTCAGCAACTTAGCCAGACCCTGTTTCAAAATAAAAAATAAAATAGTGCTGGGTTTAGCTCAAGATAGAACACCCCGGGTTCAATCCCCAGTACCGTTAAAAAAAAAGAAGCAACATCCTATAGCAAAGTTGGCAAAGAACACAAGTAATTTAGAAGAAGAATTATAAATTATCCTTAAATATAAAAAGTTGCTGACCCTCATTAGAAAATTTAAGAATGTAAACTAGAATAACAATGAGCTATTATCATATCAGTCATATAACGCACTCACACACACACATATACACATTTAAATGTGAGACCCAACAATTAGAGCAGGGACTAGGGTGAGACAAGTTACTTCTCTCAGGTGCATAATTTAATGAGGTGTCAAAAACTCAGTAATAAAGATTAATAATATTTGGGTAAAAATTAGTGTGAAAATCTATAATAAACAAGATATTACAATTTTAAGCAAAAATAATATCTGGTCCTGTACTTAAATGACCTTAATTCTTGTCCTGAAAATATTAGTAAATATCAGGAGAAATAAGCATTTATGTACACTGGGAATGGCCTATAAATAAGTAGGCAGTTTGGCAATATACATTCATAATTGAAATAACCAAGCCCTGGATATAAAAATTTCACCTTTGAGAATTTATCATAATAAAATGACAAATTAATAAAGGTACCAACATATTAATATTCATTTAAACATTGTTTAAAGGAGCAAAACATTGAAAAGAGATAAATAATTTTGTTGAAATAAATTGTCCTTTCCATTCATCAGAATGATATTGAGCAACTAAAAGTGATATAGATGTATATATGATTTTATATAGAAACATGAGCCATGTTATCTAAGTAACTGAAAAAAGCAGCATTTATTTGTTGTAAACAAAATTGTAACAAAAATTTGTATTATATGTATACACTTATACACACACACATATATATATACACACACACAGATATCTATCATCTTTCTTTCTGAATAAATGAATGAATGAATGAATGAATGAATGAAAATTTAAGAAGATAAGTCCCTAAATGTTAACTGTGATTGTCCCTGAGAACATAGAATCCTGGAGCATTTTTTTCTTTTTAACTTTCTGTAAAAATGATAGTTTTTCTATTTGTAAAGTCATTTCCACCAAATTGGGGGGAGGAGAGAAAACTCAGTTGAGAAATTCTCCATCAAAGGAGTAATTACAATATCAATGTCCCCAATCATGAAAAAAAAATCTAAAAGTGTTCCGCTCATTGTTGCCTTCCTTCGTAGACGGCATACAAAAAACCTAATAGAGACCTGTTACATTTCTATCTCCCTAGGACTTCCCTTACGTTTCCTTCTTTCTTTTTGTTTTGAACAAATATGTAGACATGTTCTAGATTTCACTTTGATTTGCCTTTGAATGCTGCAATTATGGGAGCCCAGTTCTAATTTAAAGGGGACTCTTGTGATTAAATCATTTCATATTTATAGTCAAGCATTCTCCCCTGCGAATCCTTTAACCACAAATGAGAAGAGGAAAGAAAAAAAGTCCAACATCATCCACTAGAGTCTTGGGTGATGTCTAGTGTCATGGAAGCCAGAGAAAGTTTTTAAGAAAATGCTGATGAGTGATGTCAAATTCCACAAAGGGAAGAGGACCGAGACTAGATCCTTGAATTTGGGGAAGGAGATCATAGTCCACTTTCCCCTCCTCCTCCTCTTCTCTTGGAATTAAACCCAATGATTTGCGCTCTACCACTGATCTATACCCCCAACATTTTCTTTATTTTTATTATTTTTTCATTTCTTAGTTTTTGTGGTACTGGGGATTGACCCCAGGGGCATTCTACCTCTGAACTACACCCCCAGCCCTATTTTTTATTCTTTATTTTGAAACAGGGTCTCACTCAGTTGCGGAGGGCCTCACTAAGTAGCTAAGGCTGGCCGCGAACTCGGATCCTTTGGTCTCAGCCTCCCAAGTACTGGGATTACAAGTGTGTGCCACCATGTCCGGCTTTTATTTTTATTTTGAGACAGCTTCTCCTTAAATTGTTCAGGTTGGTCTTGAATTTGCAATCCTCTTGCTCCAGCTTCCAGAATAGCTGGGATTACAGGCCTGCGCCACTGTGACCAGCTTCCCTGGCCACTTTCAAGGGTACGTGTGGAAGTAAAACATTGGAAGTAATCATGAAAGGATGCTGGGAAAACCAAGACAATGGGGTATTCTCTGAATTGTCTAAAGTGTAATTTAAGTAAGAAGTGGTAGAAAGAGAAGGATTTATAAGATAGAAAAAAGCTACGAGCTTTTTAAAAAACAACAGGGAGGAAGAAATGGACATATTACAGTGAAAGTAAATAAAGAAAAGTAGTCCCAGGTGATGTAGGACTAACTAAGACCTAAAATGCAGTGCAAATGTGTGTGCAAATCATCTTTCGGACATTCCTAATTACTCAGTTTTGCCTCTCGGGTCCATGGTGGGTCTTGGGATTCCGTGTCTGGAGCAAGCCACTATCAGGAGATGTTTCTGTTCTTCAGATCATGCCTGGAGAAATAAGGAGCCCAGACACAGCACTAAGCCTCAGAAAAGAAGGGAAAGCCCTCTTCCCCTAACCCTAAGTGAGGGAGAGAGCCGAGACAGGTGTAGAAACCAAAACCGAGAACAGGAGAGATGAGGGAGTTTATGCTAAAAGACCTTTGGCTCCTCCATAAAACAGGAGTGAGCTCATTTGTTGAGAATGAGGGAGTGTGGAGTGCTGAGGGCAGGAAAACAGTGGGGACGTTTTGGATGAACTGTGGGATGCTTATTAGGAGATCAAGAAGAGATGAGCTTCTTTTTTGGAGAGGTACATTAATAACATAATTAAACCATGGAATGAAGTGTGGGCTTAAGGAAAAAGGAAGTAAAGATGATTTTCCCCAATTAAAATTAATGAGAGAAATTTTACCTGCAGTAGCCACAATATGCTTGCTAATGACTACCTTAAAAGGCTCAGGAATGCAGTTCACCCATCACCTACATATTTCAAGCAGCCCACCCCAAGTTTAATTCAATTGTCTAAACCTTTACTACTTACCCAATGTCCTGAAAGTTAAATAATAATAATAACAACAAAAATAGAGCCTCTAGGTATAATCAGGCCAGCCAGAAACAAAAACTATATGGAAAAATGAGAGTGTCCAGATTGTTTTATGGGCAAAAAGCAGTTTTCAGTTTATCCAAACTAATTTTTCCCCAAGCAATTATCCTGGTTGGCATCCACCCAGGACCCGAGGTGGCCATTAATCCTTCAGCAGCAAATGGCCTGGGAACGCCTAATGACCTGGCCTTCTCCTGCCGGCCTGACTTTGCTGGGCCTCATCTGAAAACCCACTTCCCCTCTCCTCATTGCACAGCCCCTCCCGTGCTCCAGGTGGAGGACTCACCTGGAGTTTGAGTCTAAGTGTGAAATGAGCATTATTAGAAAACAAAGTTCCTTTATGTGTTATTCTGTTCATTAAAAAATGGACTAGCACAAGGAGAAAAGAAATTGCAGAAATTCATCAAACACTTGCAGTATTTACAATGTTCCTGGGCTTGGCTATTGAAATATGAAAAGGCAGAAATGGAAGAGTTGAAAATGAACAGATATGAGGCTCAGGCCAGGAGCAGATTCACAGGAGTTGTCTCCCCTGCCCTGGTCTAGCTGCGGCTGCAGATCCCACAGTCTGATCTTTTTACAGTTTAACTGCTCTCTAATTAGTAGTAAATTTTTTTTATTGGTAATGGGGATTGAACCTTGGGTGTTCCATCTCTGAGCTACACCCCCAGACACTCTTGGTCTTTTTATTTTTTTATTTTGAGAAAGGGTTTTGCTAAGTTGCTGAGAGTCTCACTAAATAGCTGAGGCTGGCTGGCCTGGAACTTGTGATCTTCCTGTTTCAGCCTCCACAGTACTGGGATGACAGGCATGTGCCACCATGTCCAGTTTATTAGTAATAATTTTAAGCACTATGAACATCCCCATCTTCTGATTCTTTTTTTGGGGGGGGATACTGGGGATTAAACCCATGGGCATTCTACTTCCAAGCTATACCCTCAGCCCTTTTAATTTTTAAATTATTTTATTTTTATTTCTTTTTGCGGTACTGAACCCAGTTTTTGGGGATTGAACCCAGGGGCATTCTACCTCCGAGCTACAACCCCAACCCTATTTTTTATTCTTTATTTTGAAACAGGGTCACACTAAGTTGCAGAGGGTCTCACTAAGTAGTTGAGACTGGCCTCGAACCTGCGATCCTCCTGTCTCAGCCTCCCAAATACTGGGATTACAAGCGTGTGCCACCACGCCTGGCTCTAATTTTTTATTTTGAAATAGGGCCTAACTAAATTGTGGAGGTAGGCCTCTAGCCTGCAATCCTCCTATCTCAGCCTCCCAAGTATTGGGATTACAGGCGTGCACCATGCCCTGCTATCTTCTGATTATTTCTACTGGATTAATTTCCACAAGCTCATCTGCCACATTTCTCATTAGGCTTTCTCTCATTTTCCTCTTCACTGAATTACCCCAGCCATTCTCTTCTCTTTGCCTGTCATCTCTCTCTTTATAATTATTTACATGTCTTATCTCCTGTATTAAACTATTAGCTTATAAGAGACAAAATTCATAGCTTACTTGTGTTATATTCTCCATAGCATCTAATTTTGTTTTTAACTGTCTGGCTGTTGTTTATAAAAAGAAATACATTTAGACACCTCATTGGAGCTAAAGTAAATGGTAATGATGATGTTTCCATTTCAATTCTGGAATTCAGTAAGCACGATCAAGGATATCACTTAGTTTTCCCCATATTCATCCACATCCTTGCTTCTAATTGCACAAAGTATATGAAAAGAAGTCAAAAAGATCTTTGCCAGCAGGCCAATCAGAACTATATAACACGCTTTTGATGAGTTAGACTTTGCATCCTTAAATGGCGATGAAATGCACTAAACTTTACAGCAACAATTTCCCCCACATTCTCAAATTACAGAGAAGAGAGAAAAAGGTAAAAGTTATAAATTTAAGGATAATAAGAACAGCAGAAAATAATACATGTTTTTGAAGTCCTTTCTCTTTTCAGCAAAAAAAATTCAATATATTTCAGCAAATGAGATGAATACCCTTTTTACTGTTACATGTATCATGTGGAAAATGACTTTCTTAAGGCAGAATTGGCAGGATAGTTGGGGTTAGATAATACTAATCTCATTTGCTAGGAGTTTCTAGAATAATTCACATATCCTATTATCAGTGGCTTTATAGTCTAATAGACCCAGTAACATTTTCAAAACAATTTCAGGTTTTCCTATGTAGGATCCCCTTCCCAACTGTAATTCACCAGTAATGGAATATCATCCTTCATCACAGTGCTTACAATATTGGTGTCTAACCTCAAAAAACGTTGCTTTATAGTCTTACTCTTTATAGATCAGATCTAATTTCCTGTCAACAACTATAAGGGTTTTCTTTAGTGTACTGAAATACTACTGCTCTGTAATAAGTAACGTTTAAATTAAACCGGAGCACATTATAGCTCCTTTCCTGGAGACACAAATGTTTAAAAAACTATAACTGGCATGACATTTTCCAAATAGAACATAGTAAATAAATTTTACACCATGCAATTTTTCATATATGACATTTTCCCCCTAAAATACTGTTAAAATAACTTGTCTAACTGGGATAAAAGAAGCCCCCAATAGTTATCTGTTGAATGTCCCAAGTTAGGATATTTATCTTACATGAAATAGTGAATAGACTCAGGATTGACTTGTGAAACAGTTGAAACTGGCAATTATAAACTGGGTTTGGTGGTACATGTCTGTAATCTTGGCCACTCAGGAGGCTGAGGCAGGAGGATTGCAAGTTGGGGACCAGGCTGGGGAACTTTTCAAGATCCTCTGTGGAAAAAAAAGAAAAAGATAAAAGAAGAAGGAGGAAGAGAAGAAGTAAAAGGAGGAGGAGGAAAGGACTGGGGGTGTGGCTCAGTGGTAGAGCATTTGCCTAGCTTGTACCAAGCCCTGGGTTCAATCCCCAAACCAACAAACAAAACAAAAACTGACAATTATAGAGCAACTAAAAAATATATGTCTTCAACCAGAAAGACCAAAGAATGTTTGCTAGTTCTGATTCTCATGTAGAATTGTATGTAAGGCATACATTTTTTATCCTCATTCATATTATGATGTGTTCTTTGTTAAACTAAACAGAAAAGAAAACCCAAATTGTTCTAAAAGCTATAGTTACTACTTTGCTCTGTTGTTTTCTTTTCTTTTTTGTTGCTCTGTTGTTTTCTAATCATTTAGCCTAATTTAACTTGGTACAACTAGAGAGGTTAGTCTAAGATTGTGATAACCAAAAAGATTACTATGACCTAATTTCACAGAAATATTCCAACTATTACTTGAATAAAGTCAACATGTGAGTTTTAAAAAATAATATGTAGCCAGGCATGGGGATGCACACCTGTAATCCTAGTACTTGGGAGGCTGAGACAGGAAGATCACAGGTTCAAGGCCAGCCTTAGCAACTTAGTGAGGTCCTCAGCAACTTAGTGAGACCCTGTTTCAAAATAAAAAATAAAAAGAGCTGGGAGTGTAGCTCAAAGGTAGAATGCCTTTGGGCTCAATCCTCAGTACAAAAAAGGTAATATGTTATGGCAATCTTAACTACTCTAGCAGAAGGCATTGAAGGACTAGCATTCATCTTTTTCAGATTACTTTCTGATTTGCATTCATGGAGACTTTGAATCAAGCAGACAGTCACATCTCTAGGCCTTTGCTAAAAGCATCACCTCAACCTGCCTCTATTCACATATGGGAATCTTATGCTTGGGGACTTTAAGAAAATCATCAATAGGATCCTTGTCTCGAAATCATGGGTGAACAACATTATTCTCTGTCGCAACTGTAAATGCCAACTTAAAATGCCATAGAAAAGGATCTGGTCCTTTATTATTTTTTGTCACCCCCAACAATATCCAGGAAAGATTTCAAAATGGAAATCCTTCTATTTTTGTTTGCACAGCCTACACAGCATTTGCTCCCACAGATGTTCTGCATTTACACACAAGAAAGGAGAATGTCTGAAACCCACCTCCACCGCTAGAAAATGATGACAATACTATAAAGAGCATTCTCTTCCCTCCCCATAGGAACTTTACTAAGTGGTTCCAGATTCTCATCTTCTGTGACCATTGGGAATTCTGGCCTAGAATTGTCTTTTGGTGGACGTCCTCAAAAGTCATTAATTCTCTATTCATTGAGGATGAAGGTGGATTGCTTGGTGTTAGAAAAGTGCTTATTATATGAAGATATTTTCTGGCTCTTCATTAAAGGAGTCCTGTTAATGATGGCCTTAAAGAGGCTTAAGCATCAATTAAAAGATAAATGCAATTATTTTACTGACAGCTTATGTATCCAAAATTGATTGCTCTTTGTGAAATAGTAATGTTCCAGCATGACAAAATCATTTCTAACTGTACATTTACTTCATCGTTTAGTACTAAGGGGAGGAAAAAAGTTAATTGAAATATGAAAAATGTGGAGTAAGGAATTATAGTAATTCACCAAGTAATGTTGACTCCAGTCACTTTTTACAGCCAGAATTTGCTGAAACACCTAACAATTATTTATATACAGCAAAAAATGGTTGGGTTGGCTAATCAATAAAACATTACCTTTCCTGGAAGCATTTTTTAAACACCAAGCAGAAAACTAAAAAGGCTATGAACATAACTGCACTGGCTTTTATTTCCACAGAATATGTAAATCCCATCAAGTGGTTAAGTTTAAACATAATTTAATGACATTTAACACTGTCACCAGAATCAACAGAAAGTCAGTGCCCTCCTGCAGAGGGGAAGACTCTTTTTGCTTTCCTGAAAATATTTGCATGTCTTAAAGAAATGGTTCAAACTGTACCTAGTTCATTAACATGCTTACCAACTGAACTGCAACTAAATGAGCAATGAATTTAAGCCCTACCCTGTAAACAGCGATGTGTAAGGACACCTAAACAGCAATTTAAATGCATTTGTTTCTGTAAAATAAACGTCTTCAATGATTTGGCTCATATTCAACATGGTGGCTTACCTGATCCAGCATCTGCCACCATCATGTTTTTATTTACTGTCACTTTCATGACCAGTCTTGCTCTAGTACATCATCTTTATTTTTTTTTTGAAAAATAAACACAGAACCAACCCCACAAATCTTACTTTAGGTTATGGTGATCATTATTAGAACTTTATAGGCATGAATAACATTTTTTCAGCCGACAAAGGGAAATGCTCTTTAGATATCCAAATAGGATAGCTATATTCCACTAGGATATAAAAGAGCAGGTTAAACCAAATCTACAGAAAAATTGAGTAAAATTTTGAATAAACTGAGGAAAGAGAAGTAATTGCTTAAGGAACCATTTACTAGTAACTTGTCAATGACTTTTTTAATTGTTATTTTTGATAGTCCCTCGGTTGGGGAGCACCATTAGTCATATTTTACAAAGGAATGAAGGCTGTGGGTGTTTATATCTAGAGCAAGTAACTTTAACCATAAAATCATTCTCATTAAAATTCTCCTATTTTCTCTCTCTCTCTCTCTCTCTCTCTCTCTCTCTCTCCTTTCCTTCCTTCCTTCCTTCCTTCCTTCCTTCCTTCTTTCCTTTCCTTTCCTTTCCTTTCCTTTCCTTTCCTTTCCTTTCCTTTC
>PVJS01031224.1:0-23549 GCA_004027185.1 Glis glis | reverse complement strand
GAGGTAGAATGCCCCTGGGTTCAATCCCCGGTACCGCAAAAAAAAAAAAAAGTAAAAAGGAGAGCAAGCTGGGCGTGATGGCGCACGCTTGTAATCCCGGTACTTGGGAGGCTGAGACAGGAGATCCGGGTTCACGGCCAGCCTCAGCTACTTAGTGAGGACCTCCTCAACTTAGTGAGACCCTGTTTCAAAATAAAGAATAAAAACTAGGGCTGGGGGTGTAGCCTGGAGGTAGAATGCCCCTGGGTTCAATCCCTGGTAAAAAAAAAAAAAAAAAAAAAAAAAAAGGAGAGCAGAGGGAAAAGGCAAGCAGAGTGGCAGGCGCGTCAGCGCTGCGCTCCGCCAAACCTCAAGTGGCTCGCCAACTCTTACCTCCACAGCCAGCACCGAGATCTTGTTCCCAGCACACACTGCGACAACACGATCGTCCGGACTAAACCTCAAGTACAGCACTCTTCCCACGGGCGTGCCCGCCGCGGTCCCTCGAGGATCGAGGCCTACAGGGAAGCTCAGGCGTTAGTGCTGGCGAGGGTCAGCACTCTCGCATGCTGCTGACCCCACGAGAGAGAGAGACCCTCACTGTGGCGCTGCACGGGGGCAGCACTGAGCTCTGGCATGGCTTTGGGTCCTCACGAGGGTCTGCGCCACAGACCATGAAGCATTCCTCTGAAAGCACTCAGAGCACAGGACCTGTCGCGGGGAGGCTGGCACTGTCCAGAAAGGCTGTCCTCCATGGGTTGCGGGCACCCAGTCCTCCTCGCGTGTCTACCCCGTCTGGCCGGTGTTGTGTGAGTGGGGACAGCCCCTGGGGCTCTGCCCACAGGGGAACGTCCCCAAGCCTGCAGGTAGGTCCCGGGGTGGCCACGACCAGCACATAGCGCCAAGCTGGCCCAGAAGACTGCATCTCCACCTGGGCCATGGCCCCAGAGCGCAAGTCCCCGTCACCCTCCCTGAAGAGGAGGCAACAGCAAGTGTGTCCCTGGCCCACAAGACGCCGCAGACAGGAACACATGTGTGTGTCACTCAAGTGCAGCTGTGGCTCAAGGGCTCCGTCACAAGAACCCCACCACACTGGCCTCTTTCCAGAAACGGGATACGGCTGCCAGCGGGACAGAGGCCTCTCTGCCTTTGTGGGAAACTCAGGTACCAATAAACAGAACAGGGAGACGCACCACAGAGACTGCTAGAGGAAAGGGTGCACTGTGGGGAGACTGAGAAGGAGAGGGGACTGGGTGCCTGGGTGGTGGCCAAAGCGCCCACAGATATAAAGGGCGCGGCAGGGGCTCTAAGGTGGACCCGCAGTGAAAGCCCTGGGGCAGGACTGGCCTGCACTGCTCCACCTCACTGGAGGCCTGCAGCTCCTGGGCTCCCTCTGCATAGGGGTGGGAGGGGCGGAGCAGAGGCACCACAGAAGCAGGCTGGCATTTTATTTTTTTTAGTAGTACTATGGATGGAGCCCAGGGCTGTTCTACCTCTGAGCTATATCCAAGCCCTATTTTATTTTTAACATTGAAACAGGGTCAGTTGCTGAGGCTGGCCTCAAACCTGCAATCCTCCTGTCTCAGCCTCCCGAGTCCTGGGATTACAGGTGCACACCACCATGGCTGGCTAGCAGACTGATTTAAAAGACGGTTTGGCTAATGGGTGGAGAATCAAGTGCCGGCATGGGTGTGTGAAAGGCGAGACAGAGGGGGAGGCCATGTGGTCATGGAAGTGTGAGAAACGTCTGGGGTTGTGTGTGGCTTAAAGGTAAAGCAGGTGATGCCTGGCCACAGACGGAAGGTGGGAACTGGACGCAGGGACTGCAGAAGGACGACTGCAGGTTCTCCTTAAACAGTCCGAGGCCCTGAGCCCTGTGAACCCGGCGGAAAGGCAGCAGGCCCACACTGCAGTTTGCAGTGCTCTTAGACATCAGGGGAAACATCCAGGGATGGGCATTATCCTGGAGGCTGACTCAGGAGAGAGGGCCCAGCAGAGAGGGAAAGGGCAAGCCATGGGCACATGAATGCTGCTAAGAGCCACAGCCTGGCTAAAATCACCAAGGGGGGGAGTTTGGGTTCCTGTGGAAAGGGGAAAAGCCCACACTGCAAACATTAAGGGGCTAGAGAAGGAGAGGCCAGTGGCCAGCAGGCTCTGAGGACTGAGGACTGGCCAGACCCAGCACTGCAGAGACACCAACCATGTTCCATTCTCTAAGTCCAACCACAAACCCAGGTCAACATTAGACCCAGCAGTAGCGTGAATCCAGCTCTGCAGCCCAGCACAGCTAGGAAACACACTTGGCTCTGCCCCAGCCCCTGTCCAGGCTGCGGGCCACACTGCAGGCCTTAGCTTGTGAGGACCACTCTCTCCACAAGCCCAGAGCACAGGGAGGAAGGCGGGTCCACCCCACTGCCGCCCTCGTGTGCCATGCTAGACATCTGAGCGTGTGCCCACGTGCACCTCAGTGCCACGCTCAGCGCCAGGGTCCTGCAGCTGTGCTGGGAGCACGCCACACTGCATCAGCACCCACATGAGCCTCCAAGGAGCAGCTCCATTGAACCTCAGGCCACAGCTCCTCTCACCTCGGAGGGCTGTCTACCTACAAAGACCCCTCGGGGAGCAAGCCTGTGCCCATCTGTGTGTGCACCGCCGTGTCTATGCTTGTTGGTGGTGACACTGATGCTGCAGCATTCACACTACAAGCTAGATGAAGGTGGGGCACACACTGTCCTGCTGCTTTGTGAGCACCTCGCATTTTAGAGTAGCCCTACAAACACAGCTCCTGGCCGTGGTTCCCACCGACTTGTCAGCCCCACCTGGCAAAGCCATGCCACCCCTCACAGGCAAGTTCTCAGTTCTCCAACAGCCGGGCCCTCCACGCTCAGAGCCTCTGTGCACATGACCCCTCTGCGTCAGACGGCCAGTCCCAGCCGACCCCCACCCTCCAGCTGCACGTCTCCCCTATAGAGGTCACAGGTACGTGCACACGCATTTCCGTCTGTCTCGCTCTGAGTGGTAAACTCCACTTCGGCTCACAAGCCCTTCTCCTTCAGCAGTGTCGCCAGCCCCAAACACAGCAGGTACTCAGAGACACCTGTGCGTGAGGGAAGAATCCACCAACCCGCCCACATCTTCAGATTGCCACAAACATCAGTGTTTAAAATAAGAAAGGACAGAAGAATAACACTAAGGAGCCTGTGAATCAGGGTGGCGCCCAGCAAGGGTCGGCGAGTCTGGGGGCGAAGCCTGCTCAGACTTCTGCGCCATGGTCAGGGTGCCAGTGTGATCCATGCGCCGGCATGGAGGTGGGTAGGGCAAGCCGCCCCTCTGGATGTCTGCGTTTCCATTACCTCGCCGCGCTGCCTCGCCGCACTTATCCAGGTTCCACAGCACCACCTGATCCTGTGATGCAGAACAGATCAGAGGCTGATCCTCTTTGTTTCCAAAAGCCACGGCACTAATAGACTGATGGTGTCCTCGTAGCATCAGAAGCTGAAAAATTAAAAGCCCAAAACATCGCAGATTACTCGTAACATCTACAGAATAAAGAGCAAAGCAACACAGTATCTAACCTAAGAAATTAAATAGACTGAATGTCTCAAATATACTTATTTCATGTATTCATTTTGAATTCATCCACGAAAATTCCCATTATGTCACTGAGTTATGCCCCCAGCTAACTGCGTCACTGTTAGTCAACAACAGCTGCATCCACGCAGGGCAGAGTTGCCCCCACCCAGAGAGCGCCAGGCACCTGGTGGGGGGGGTCCCCCGCGCGCCACACGCCAAGCTGGCTTCCCTGCACTGGGAAGGCGCAGTGCTGCACACTGCAGGCGAGCTGCACGTGGGAGGCGGGCTCCCTGGACTCTACCAGAAGCCTCTCTGTAACGACGTCACTCCCGTGGCCACCCGCGCAGGGAGTCTCTCCGAGGCTTTCCATCTTCAGTCTGGAAACACAAAGCACATGAAAGATGGCCACAAGTATGACAGTGAATACAGATAAAGGCTATTCTTTATTCACAATAATTAGCATGACTACACACACCACATCATACCTACTTACTCACCTCCTCCGCCCAAGAACAAGGAAACGGAATCTGAGCGAGCTGGAGGCTCCAATCCCACGGCCTTTCCACCTCCCGGTCGGCTTCCAGGATGAAGTGAGGAACTGCCTCACAGAGGAGGGAGCCAAGGGGCCCAGGCCGCTGACAGACGCCGACGACTGCTACCAGTTACCGCCCAGCTGAGCACGGCAAGCGAGGCGGTGGAAGGCTGCAAAAGGACTCCAGGCCTCCGGGGCTTGCCCCGGACGTATCTGAGCCTTTCACAGCATTCCGTGTCATTAAAGTGAAGTTACCGTGGGTTCTGCGACCAGTGACTCAACAGCCATGTCTCACAGAGCATAAACCAATAAAGTGTTGGCAAAGAAAAATGCTTCACACCTTCCCCACTTCACATGGAATAGCTTGAGTGTGAGCACTTCAGACCGGTGTGGCTCTGGCCACACTCGCTGCAGCACAGACACACTGGGGGGCACAGCCAGTGGACAAGGACCCGACCTCCCAGTGGCCATGCTGGCCCCACCCACTTGGTTGCCAGGCGTCCATGTGGAGTCAAAGGTGACTGTATTGATTCCGTTTGGAGACCTGTGCAGTTAACACAGATGGGAAGGAAGTGGCCTTTGACCAGCAGAGATGGGGAGAGGGAAAGAAGAGAGGAGAGAGGGCAGTGCGGCTGGGAGGGCCTGCGTGGTCAGCAAACAGGAGACACGGAGAGGGGTTATTCGAGACAGTGCAGCCTGGAGAGCTCACCGCTCAGGACAATCCACGCCTGTAGGGCAGCTCCCAGCAGCCCGCTCCATGTCCCAGCGGGAGCCGCCCTCCTAAAGCCCCAGGCAGCTCGTGACCATGACCTGTGAGGGCTTCAGGGAGGCAGGCTCCCACCCCCGCACTGTGTTAGGCTCTTCCCCCTGTGCTCTCTGGGCTCTCCTCACCTCTGACCTGCACCCTTGCTCCACCTCCTCTCCCTCTTCTGGGGCAGGGGTAGAGCGGATCACCGATCCCACCACAGCACTACAGAGATGGAGAAGCTGCAGGCCTGTGGCCGTTCCTGTGCACAGCTGCAGCGCCCCCTTTAACATGGCAAATGACAAACAGCGAGCACTTCAGACTGTCTGCCGGAAAATGGTTCAAGAGGAATCGATCAGCACTCTCAGTAGGAGACGGGATCAGAAGCCCTAATCTTAGAATGAGGCTCGGCTCTCAGGGAAGTGGGGTAAAACTTCAAGGTTCTCCGAGCACAGCATCATCTCCCAGGTAATGAATGTGCTGCTGCCATAAAGCAAAGGTAATTTTAATGACTTGAAAATTTCCATATTTAGAGAAAAACAAGAACATGGTGAATATTTCAAAGTATGTTTGCTTCCAATTCACAACTTTGGCTTTACTTACTTATTTTACATTTGCCAAGACACAGCGAGTGTTGTATTAAACATCGGGAACAACCCAGAAGCCCATCAGCAACAATCTGGGTAACAGTGCTGGCCTCACACCGTCACCCTGCGCTAATGATATGATTCAACCAGCACCGCAAACACGCCACGGAGCCAGACATCGCCAAACGCCAGCTCGCAGGCCCAGCAGTGGGCAGTGCCAGCGGGACGACCCTGGACAGGGGGGAGGAGGTGGGGTTGCCCCGGGCCCGAGGATGTCCAGCAAGTGCTCGGTGACACTCCGACTCCTGTGGCCTCGCCTTTCACGCAGTACACATTGCTCCCGGGATGGGAGCTCACGGTCTAGGCCCAATGGCCCTGCGCGGCACTGTCCACTGGGCCACGGGAGCCAGCACTGTCCCTCGGTCTGCATCACTCTTGGCCAGTGTCTATGGCTCTGCCACTGGCCAGGACTCGTCTCTGGGCCCACAGTAAAGGTGAGTGGACTGCACCCCACAGAGCGGCCAAAGCCCCTCATCAGAACAGCGTGGGGTCTTGCCACGCCCTGCTTACACAATGCCAACAGCTGCCTGTCCCTCTCAGCTGGGAAACCTACATCCTGGAGAGGAAGCATGACCTGCCCGGCACCCTGCCCGTACCACGCCATGCTCTCTCCAGCTGGCGCCCAGCCAGCGGCACGCCTCTCTGCCTCGCTGTTCACCCGGATGCCACTGGCCTCGATTCCTGCCCTCCACACCCCGTGGCATCCACTGCTCCCACAGACATAGCGTATACATGGAGACTACACATGTGCACACACACGTGTACATATAGCACTCTACAGTATAACCAACTCATGCAGAGCTGGGAAAGGGACAGTTGGCACTTACCACATGACAGGCATCCCACCGTACTCGCTGACTCAAGGAGATGAAGACCCCACAACCCTGGCCACGGTGCTCATAGCTTGAGGAGTCACAGACACGGAGCCTGCCAATGGCTGGGCACACGGAGCCCGAGCAGCAGGGAAGGGACGATTCTCCGTCCACACTGCTCCCTGGCTGAGCGCTGGCTAACATGGGCACTAGGAACTGAAAGTCGCAGGAGGAAGGAGACAGGAGATGGCTCTAGGGCAAAACAAGCTTTATTGGGATAAAACCTGCACAGGGTTGTCTCCAGAGAAGGATGGGGCCCAGGTCCACTTACAGACTAGAAGCTTACATAGGTGAGGGGAGAGTCCATGGGTCGGGGGAGCAGTGGTTAGCCATTGCTAGGAGGGTTGTTAAGAGGAGTTAGTTGGGTTTTAGAGCTGGGTTAAGAAGACAATAGGAATTTCCAGTCAGCAGAGGGATGTGGTAAGCAAGGGGCTTGTCAGACACAACTTAGGCAAGACAATGGGGACATTTCAGTAATCAGGAGAAAGGGTGTATTTGAGTAAGACTTGGGGATTTCTGGTCAGCAAAGAGACTTGCAAAATGACATGTCTTCACAAGATGGAGCCACTTTTTGATGGAGACTCTAACAGGAACAAAGGAATTGCTCTCCCAGCCAGCACCTGGGAGCCACAGAAACCATGCTGTGTGGGAATCCAGCCCCACGGCTGCCTGGTGACTGCCGGTGAGCCTGCGTGTCCCGCTGGGACCTGCTGCACGGAGGCCAGTGGGGTCGGCAGAGGACCTGGGAACGGGAGGGTTAAAGAGGGCCCTGTGCATCGCCTTCTGTGAGGGGGGAGGTGAGCAGGGAGCTGAGAGACCAGTGGGCGCCAGACCAGGGCCCACCAGCCCACAAGACAACAATTCAAAATAAGGATTGAAATTGGGCAAAAGACATTCCCAAGACCCAATTATGACCAATCATAAAAGAACACGTGGAACCGGGCGTGGTGGCACACGCTTGTAATCCCAGTGCTTAGGAGGCTGAGGCAGGAGGATCGCAGATTCGAGGACAGCCTCATCAGGTAGTAAGACTCTCACTAACCTATTGAGACCCTGTTTCAAAATGAAATAAAATCGGGCTGGGGGTGTAGCTCAGTGGTAGAATGCCCCTGGGTTCAAACCACAGTGGCAAAAAAAAAACAGATGGGGAACTTCAGTAAGGTTTACAAGCCCACCTCCCAAGAGCTTGGGTGCTTACTTTCTTTTGGGGAACCCTCCCTCCTATACGGGGGGCTGCTTTTGTCTATCTCTCCTGACTTAAACATCCATATGTCTATACCCTTCGCTAGTCCTTGGACTTCATTCATCAAAATCCACTGGACAAGAACCCTAAGAGGAGACACCCCCATTTCACCAGCACCTCCAACCAAGGGAGACCACAGGGCCTCGGAGAGACCAAAAAAGACCTTGGCAAAGAACGTCAGTCTGCTCTGACACTCTGCATTACATCAAATCCGAAGAATAAACACTCACTCAGTTAAAAGTTAAGAAAAGCAATATCAAGGTCACAGCTCTGCATTAAAATTCCTAATAAAGCAACCCCGGAATGCTCTGAACCATGCATCTTAAATCCCCTTCCAAGGTAGCACTGCTCCCAGTAATGAGCTATTTGCCAAACATGCCTCGTAATAATTCACTGGAGGGGCCAGTCATGTGAGGCCCCCTCCCCACCTCTGCTGGGTATTCTTTCTGAGCCCCTGGGCATGCCATCAGCTCACACAGGGATAGTGTGAGGCCACTGTGTGGAGGAGGGCTGAAAATGAGGCAGAGACCAAAGTGCACCCTTGTTTCCCCAAGGTCAAAACCACAGAGAGGCCAGACGTGGTGGCACACGCTTGTAATGCCAGTACGTGGGGGGCTGAGACCAGAGGATCCAGGTTCATGCCAGCCTCAGCTACTTAGTGAGGCTCTCTGCAACTTAGTGAGACCCTGTTTCAAAATAAAGAACAAAAAATAGGGCTGGGGGTATAGCTTGGAGGTAGAATGCCCCTGGGTTCCATCCCCAGAAATGCCAAAAAAAAAAAAAAAATCACGGAGAGTCGTTCCTTCTAACTGCTCCACGGCTGCTGAAAGCAGCATGGTGAAGCGCCTCACTCGCTCTCAGCTGGTTGGGAAATGGAGGAGGGAGCCGGCATGCCCCGGCTTCCTGCAGTGCCTCAGCTAGGCCAGGTATTTGGAATGGTTTGAAGGACAATTTGAGATAACCAATGACAGTTATAAAATTTAAAATATCTACTTTAGCCTGTGAAAGAAAATCATGTATCTCTACTAAGAATCCAATATTATCTTTTTCAAGTTTTTCACATAAAAAGATGCATTAGAATATTTATAGCTGCTGAGAGCACAATGGTCATCTCCATTCTTTTATTTATTGCAACAAATTCTACCCGGCCTGAAGTAGAAGGCAGCCCCCTCTGCCTGTTTCTAGGGTTTGGGCAGAACCATCATTCGAACACATGGAGCATCCTGGGTTCCTTTATTCTTTGATGCTCCAACCTCTGTACCACAGCAGCCATGGTGAGGAGAACGAACAGGTGGGCAGGGAGGCTCCAGGCTTCAAGCCCTTTCCCCAACAAGAGCTTTTCTGCCTTTGCAGAGATTATAGCAAGGTGTGGACTGCCCCCTTGTGGCCAAGTATGCACATGTGCATTCATGTGCCTGTGTGTGTGCCTGCATGTGATTGTGTGAGCATGTGGGCACACCTGTGTGGCTGCCTATGTGGGTGTGTGGGCATGTGTGTGTCTCCTTCTAAAATAGGCAGACAGGGTTTTTTAGATGAAAAAAATTTGTGGCTGCCTATGTGGGTGTGGGCATGTGGGTGTCTCCTTCTAAAATAGGCAGACAGGGTTTTTTAGATGAAAAAAATTTAAAGGCACACACCTGTAATCCCAGCATTTGAGAGGCTGAGACAGATGGGTCACAGGTTCAAGGCCAGCCTCAGCAACTTCATGAGATGCTGTCTCAAAATAAAAACTAAAATAGGGCTGGGGCTGTAGCTCAGAGGTAGAATGCCCCTGGGTTCAATCCTCAGTGTGTATCACACACACACACACACACACACACAAAATTATGTATGAAAATAAACTTGTACACTTCATAATTTGTATTTCTACTTATCTATCTATCCATTCTTCCCCAACACTGTTCCAGAAAGAATTTGGGAATCACAGAATATGCAAAGTTGGGCAAAGTATATTTTTAAAGAGGAACTAAACAGTATCTCCCATTAGGAGATGGAAATGCTGACTATGACTACCCTAATTTGGTCATCACAGAAGCATACATGTATGAAGTTGTCACACTGTACCCATGACTATGTACAGGTAAAGCCGTACTATACAGTTATATGAAGACAGGTGATCAGTGATGGTGCTTCATGGAAATACAATGGTAAAGAGGCACTATTTTTAAATAATCTCTTGTGAGTCGATCTCAGAGGCGACTCATGAGCTTGTGAGGACCACACACACAGTCTCTCCTCTCCTCAGGCCCTTTCCCAAGACCTGCAAGCCCCCGGTAAACATGCAGTGCTCATTAGATGCAAGTCGGACCCCCAAACTTCACTATCCGCGGGAAAATCACCCAGCACAAGCCTACTTATCGAGAACTAAAGATGGATTTAAAAATGAGATTGGAAGAAAATACAGCATGTGGAGGCAGAGCAACTGGCTTGAGCTCCAGTGCTGGGCAGAGCGCACACCAGCCCCGCAGAGCCGGCTTTCACATGAAGGTGAGGAAACTACAGACGTGTCTGATTTATACGCACACTCAATCGTTTTTATCTTAAAAAATAACATACTGCTTCCTGCACCAGAGAAACACGACTGCTTTCGAGGCTGGAGCTGTCACTTCAAGATGTGGTACAGTCACTACGACGCATCTTGGTGGACGCCATCAGACGGCACACAGGCCCAAATAATATGAGAAAGTAAACAAACTTGCTTCATGCCGACAGGGATCCAGGTTTGTGGGGTCCTCCATTTGCAAAGTTTTGTGGGAATATCCACTTGAAAAATCATAAAGTCATAAAAGCAGAATTGGTATGCAGCTTGACAGGACTCCCACGCTGACAGGCCAGGGAGCCCACACCCATGAGTTGTGCAAAGACGCCACCTATTGTGGTTTGGATATAAAATATTTCCAAAAACTTCACATGTACCCAGTGCAGCCACTGGAATTGGAACATGGATGGAAGAGGTGGGTGGGCTGCTGGGGGCGTGGCCTTGGGGACTGTGTCTGTCCCTTCCACCCACCCCTGGTCTGCTCCCACCCCCAGGGGCTGAACACAGTTTCTCCTTCTCCACCATGCTCTAAAGCCCTGACACCAAGCTACTCTACAGCCAAGAGATGGTTGACCATGGACTGACCTCTGAAACATCTGAAATAAACCTTCTTTCTCTTCAGTTGTGCTTGTTGAGCCAGGCAAAGTGGCACACGCTTGTAATCCTAGTACTTGGGAGGCTGAGACAGGAGGATCATAGGTTCAAGGCCAGCCTCAGTCAATAGTGAGACTCTCATTAACCTAGTGAGACCCTGTTTCAAAATAAAAATAAAATTGGGCTGGGGTGTAGCTCAGAGGTAGAATGCCCCTGGGTTCAATCCCCAGACACACACACAAACACACACACACACACACACACACACACACGAAGTTGTGCTTGTTGGATATTTTGGTCACATCAATGGAGAGCTGACTACACCACCACGGCTGGTGTCCAGGGCCGGGTCCGGTCACAGGTTGCTTGGGGTGCTGGGGCGTGGGGAGGGGGCTTAGGTAGAAGGCAAAGCACATGGGAGATCCAAGAAGGGGACTGGTAGGTTGAAAGCTGAGAGAGCGTTCAGGCCAAACCAGGATTGAGGTCGGCAAAAATTTTTTTCGGCAAAATTTTATTCCTACATCTGCAAGCAGATGGGCTGGTACCAAAAGCAGCATCAGCCCCAAAAGACAAGGCTGGAGTACTATTTGGAGGGGAGGGGAGGGGTCTGTAAGGCACACAAAGATCTGCGAGCTTTTGAATCGTCAGCACAGTGTGAAACAGGAGGGTGCTGGCTTCTCAGGTCAAAAGTGGAAGGGAGAGATCTTTAGCACAGCATAAAACAGGAGGGAGTAACCTTTAGCCTGGCACAAAACAGGAGGGAGCTCTCACAGCTCAGGGGGAAGGGAGTAATCTCTAGCGCAGCACAGCATCTGCAACAGACCAGGTAAACCTCCAAGGGCCACTTCCCGGGACAGATCAAGAGGAAGTGGTTGCAACAGGGTTATGTCCTAATATTCCTGTCTCCCCCTACCCCTTGTTATGGAGAGGCATCAGTTCTCTATCTTTTGTAGCTACTTTCTGCCGGTCAGGGTCACAGAGCTGTCCCAAACATGGATGGGACTGTGGGAGAGGCTGGGATCTAATGGCAGAGTGGAGGAATAAACTTTCACCCACAGACCTGTTTGAATGCTTGAATGTGGTTTTGTGGCAATGACGATGACAAAAGGGCTCGCAGTATACAGGGACTGAAAATGAGGGCCAAGAAAAGCACTAGTAGGAGACCAACCAATGGCAGAAGCCCGGAGGCCCAATTTAGTTTTTGCAGCCAAGATCCCCAGGATTCCGAGTCATGGCCGGATCCTGGAGGCTCTATTGGAAGCTTTTTTGTCACAATCCAGATGACCCCATTTTGCTGGGCAGAGAAGCAGCATTCTTCCTCCAAAAGAAGGCATAAGCCTCCCGTTTCTGCCGCGAGGAGGTCCAGACCTCGTCTATTGTGAAGGGTGATGCTGCTAAGGAGTCCATTTGGTTTTGCATGCTCCCGTGTCTTGTGCCGTGTCCTCTAGACTTCCTGCGAAGTCTCTGGACAAGTTCTGACATTATGTGAGAGAACGTGCATCCCACTTACGGCAGGACTTAGCCCTTAGCTACTCCTAGGCCAAGCAGGAAGGGGTGGATGGCTAGTTCCCTTCTGGATCTATTATGGGCTGAAAGAAGTATCTTAAAAGACTGGTTGTTAGGGGCCACTTCTATCTCTGGTGCAAGAGAAACTGGGGTACAGGTTTCTGTCCAATTTGTTGGAAGACAGAGGAAGGTGTTTGTTCCACAAAGAAAGAAGATTCCTTGATTGTGTATGCCAAATGTGACATCCATGGAAAAGAGGTGTTTTAGGCAATTATTCTCTCTTTCCAAGAATGACAGAGTTCCACTAAAGGCTGCCCCAGTTAATGGTCCAAAGGACTTGTGTGGTTAACTTGAGAGGCCCCTGATGTGGTATTTTCAGAGTTCAGGTATTTTCTTTCTTCTTCTACCAAGATTTTGGAAGCCAGATAGCCATGGGAAAGAACCTAATGACAGTCCGTTTGAGCAGAGCCTCACATAGCTACAGTGGGAAGCGTGCGAGGCACGTTGGGGGTCTACCACTACACAATTGTGTCGGGACTAGTTGCTGCAATGTTAAAAGACCATGAGAATCTCACAGGTCTAGTAAAGGTAGGTGTTTGAGTCACTCCTACATTAGCATAATCATTAGAAGGTCTAATCTGGATAGAAAAATTACAAACATGTTGACCTAGAGGCCCCAGTAATTTACCACCGATTTGATTCTGACTAGTGCAGAGAGGAGCTTGATAGGGAAGGAGAGTGTTGGTGGTTACTTCCTGTGAGCTCTATCTAGTAACGCTGTCCATGGGAGTGGAGAGGCTGTGCAGCCTGATGTCTGTGATGACTGAACCTGGGATGGTGACTTCCTGTGAGCTCTGTTGGTGACGTTGTCCATGGGAGTAGAAAGGCTGTGCAGCCTGATGTCTGTGGTGTCCTGTGACATTGTCCATGGGAGTAGCAAGTCTGTACATCCCTGATGTCTGTGGTAACCTGGGATGGTGACACCCTGTGAGCTCTATCTGGTGACACTGTCCATGGGAGTGGAGATGTTGTGCAGCCCTGATATCTGTTTTGACTGATCCCACAGCCAGTCACCTGGTTCCAGCCAGGTGGCCTTGCTGATGGTGAGACGTGAAGGGGCGAGCTCCAGCCAGGTGGCCTTACCACAGAATCACGGTGAGACTCGAGCACGAGTCAGGACGACACAGAAGCAGGCGGGATGGTGAGAGGTGAAGGGGCGAGCTCCAGCCAGGTGGCCTTGCTGACGGTGAGACTCGAGCACGAGTCAGGACGACACAGAAGCAGACGGGAACAGGGCTGGTGTGGACGGTGAGCAGAGGACATCACGGGCACCGGGTGACGGGGCACGTTGAGGGGCCAGGTCAGCCAGTCAGCCAGACCCGGGCCTGCGACACCTTGTTGGCTGGGGAAACAGGCGTTTCAGATGGATACGCTGATCGACTGGTCGTTGGATTCTGCACTGCACAAGAGTTACAAGACACAGGGTGGTGGGACCGAGGGCCTGCAGGGACGACTCAGGCTCGCACCCAGGCGTCTGCATGGGTCTCACTTGGCTACTGTGGAGCAGTCAAGGCGACGGGTGCTAGGCCTGACGTTAGGGCTACCCAGTGGGGACAGCAAAAGACAGATGCGGGTGCTGCTTTAAAGCCAGGACTGGTGGGAACTGTGACTGGTCAGTTGGGTGACTCCCAGGTTGCTGAGCAACCAGAGGTACCATTCACAGATGGGAAGAACAGGTTGGGCACATATTAATGTCAATGCAAAACTTCAGCTGTAGCTTTCTCTGGACTTTGAAGCAAAATTTCTCCCAAGTGACTTGGAAGAAACAGAAGTCTTGCCAGGCATGGTGATGCTCGCTTGTAATCCCAGTACTTGGGAGGCTGAGACAGGAGGATCTGGGTTCCCAGCCAGCCTCAGCTACTTAGTGAGGCCTCTGCAACTTAGTGAGACCCTGTTTCAAAATGAAGAATAAAAAATAGGGCTGAGGGTATAGCTTGGAGGTAAAATGCCCCTGGGTTCAATCCCCAGTGCCAAAGAAAAAAAAAAACAGAAGTCTTGTTTCTAATCCACAGTGGGTAGTGTTTAGAGTGTAACACTCAGAAAGGCTTATCTTTGCCATTTCCTAATTATTACAGAGCATACATCGTTGCCTTTTTGCACTGATCACATGAAACAGTACCCATGAGCAAACCAGGTCGGGTTACAATGTAGCTATGCAACGGTGCTGGGGGGGGGAGTGAGCCCCCCCGCAACTTAGACCCTGTTTCAAAATAAAAAATAAAAATAGGGCTGGGGGTGTAGCTCAGAGGTAGAATGCCCCTGGGTTCAATCCCCAGTACCGCAAAAAAAAAGTACTATGGGAGGCAGAATACCCCCCCCAAAATGTCCTGACCTGCAGACCCTGTGGACATGGCTACGTGGCACCCTAGGGAACTGAGGTTACTAATCAGATGATCTTGACAGGACACACACACACACACACACACACACACACACATATACACACACGCACATAAACAGGTGTGCAATGAAAATGGCACTGGTGGTGAAAGACAGTCTAGTGACAAGCCAGAAACCTGCCCCACAGACTCAAGGACATATCACCACACATCTGAAAAACAAAAGCAAGAGCAAACAAAACAGCTCTGGGCACCCAACATCTGACACCACTGAACTGTTTCCAAACTAAAGAAGAACTAGCAAAGTGCTTTAATTTCCTGATACGTGTACAACAGATAGAAATACCACCCAGCGGCTCACTGGACCATTCGCAGGGAAAAATGCCTTGAGAATCAAGAGAGGAGAGGCTGGCTTGTCTGGGCACATGGGTCTTCCTCAGGAGGAAGCGCTGAGCCTGTGTCTACAAGCCAGGGGGTCACCCTGGCCCCAACACTCATCAGCTGCAGCCTGCTTCCCGCACTGCGCAGCCGCTCTGACCCTTGGCATTCCCGCCTGCAACGCCCTCTGTCCTGCTACAGCTGTGTGGGCAGACAAGCACGTGGGGGCATCTGGAACACACAAAACTACACAGGCAGGCTCAAGACTATGCACACTCCAGGACAGGAGCCCTAGGTTGGCTGGCGGGCCCCAGCCTGTCCTCCCTCTGCTCAGCAGTCAGAGGGCCCTAAAACCTGATTCTTATAGGAAAGTTATCTCTGTTAAAATATCAATTTTCAGTCTCTGTGGTCTGGCAGTCAGCTAGTCATTTTCTTCCTGCTTCCCAGCTCCCTGGAAGTCAAAGGCAGCCATGCCACCACTGGACCCCCAGAAGAATCATGCCACCCATGATGCACAGGCTTGGTCTGACAGGGCCCCTGGCCTAAGCCTCCGTGCACTCCCCACCTCGGGCTGGGCAGGGAGCGGGCACAGCGCAAGGCACCTGGTGACCTGGGCTGCCACTTGCCAGATGAGCAGCAACACTGGGCCGACTGTGGTGTAAGCCAGAAATAAGCTTTTGCCATGAACTACTAGAATTCTGAGGTTACCTCTAACTGCCAAGGGCTTCAGTGACACTGCAGGACACTGCTCAGCAACTGAGCGGGGCACCGAAATACCTCCGGGATGCCGAAAGCCCAATATCCCCGCTATGCAGTGGCAAACGCCGTTTAACCTCTGCCCTGCAACAGCCTGGGAGGCGGACCACATGCTTACGGGTTGTGCAGCCCACAGGAGATGAGCAGAAAGCACTGTGAGTGGCCCACATGTGAAACCGACTGAGAGGACCGCCCGGTGCACCTGCAGGAATGGGAACGAAGGTGTGCCGATGCATGGGGACTGCAGGGATGGGCGGGATCAAGGCGCCCAAAGGAGGGACAAGGGCCATCAGGACCAAGAGCAGATCAAGGGTGGCAGCCGTTGGTCCCATGTAACCTCAGGGGACTAGCCACCAGATGAGCAAGTGTGTAAAAAGAAAGAAAACAGGTCTAACAAGGAGACCAGGAGGCCAACAATGGAGGAGACACACTGGAGAGGCCACTATGCTCTCGCGGGCACCACGAGAACCTGGACGCACCGACAGCTCCCACGGGCGACCTCGGCCCCACCCACAGCTCCAGAGGCATGGCACAGCCGCACTGTACGAGGACAGCACCCCACTAGACACTGAAATGGGACTTTGGTGGGAAAATGGCCAAGGGTGTAAGTAAGGGCTTCAGAAAGCAACAGGCAGGCAGCAGGACCAGAGTCCAATTGGGAAACCCTTCCCAGCCCCACCCAGGTAGGCCTTCAGAACTGCTGTGGACCAGCCTCCATGGTATCTCTCTGAAATGGAGGTTCTGTTACAGTGACCTGGCCACATGCGGCCACTGCATGCTAGAGAGAGAGCCAAGAGGCTGTCCTCACAGCTCCTGGGTTTCCAGTACACCCAGGCCCATGGAAAGACCCGTGCCTTAAGGGTAGACATGCCCATCATGCAGGTGCCCTGACCAGGTATGCCCCTTTGAGAGTGGATGAGTATGGTCTCCACGTGGGGTCAAACCTGAAACAGACATCGGTCTCCAGAAGGGAAACTGCTGGTTTCTCACCAAACCCTTCTCCATTCCCTCTGGACACAGAACCAACCAGCACCACCCAGCTTCTGCAGCTAGGTGCAACCGCGTGGCTGAGTCCTGGCCAGCGCGGCACGGGCAGGTGGCATGCAGGCATGAGCAACATGTGTCACTTACAAGCTGGGCACATAAAACCCTTCATACATGACTCTTCTTTTTCTCCAACCACTGGCTGATCAGAGCGGCTTCAGAGGGCCCAGGGAAGGTGAGTACAAGCCAGAAGTGGTCCAAGTGGCTATGGCAGTCAGCTTTCCATACTGTGACAAAACACCTGAGACAACTTAACGGGAGGAAAGACAGATGTGAGCTCCGCGGCCTCAGTGCACGATCAGCTTAGCCTGGCTGCTGTGGGCCTGTGGTGGGAAGCGCACGGTGGAGCAACGCTGCCCACCTGTGGTGGCCAGGCACCAAAGACTCAGCTTGCTCCTGTAACAGAGTCCCTACCCCAAAACTCATTGAGCTATGAGTCCATGAGGGATCGATCCCCAGGTGAGGTCAGCATCCTCGTGGTTCAATCACCTCCCCATGGCCTCACCTGTGAACACGGCTGCACGGGGGAGTGAGCTTCAACACAGCAGCTTTGGGGAGACATTGCAGATCCAAACCGTAAGTCACCGCTAGCTTGCAAAGAGCTGCCTAAGAGAATGATCTGACTGGGAACAGCTCCAAGGGACCCTGTGAGCAAGGGGTACACTGTTGTTCAGCTAGGGTCATTTGATATAGCATTTAACCTCCCCTCACCAATACCAATCAACTTTTTAAAATAGAAAGAAATGCTGAGTAAAACATTTAAACAGTGCAGATACAGGAAATCTGGGTTTTCCATTCTCTCCCTGCAGTGCACTCCCCAGGGAAGCCTTCATAATGGTATCCCCACAGACACTCTATGCATGACAGGTCTAAGAACAAGCCAGGGAGGAGACATTGCATTTAATTTGTCTAGTGAGATCACAGTATAACTAAGACAAGGTAAGCATTTCAAGAAAATGTAGTAATGAATGACAGCTAAAGAGACCATCGTATTAAAGCTGACCCAGCAAAAAAATCAATAATATCAAACAAACTGGAAATTGTACATTTATACTCTTTTATTGATACAGAAATCGTACATGTTAGCTGGGTGTGGTGGTACACACCTAAAATCCCAGTACTTGGGAGGCTGAGACAGGAGGATCACAGATTCGAAGCCAGTCTCAGCAACTTAGTGAGACCCTGTTTCAAAATCAAAACTAATGAGCCGGGCATGGTGGCACACACTTGTAATCCCAGTACTTGGGAGGCTGAGACAGGAGGATTGCAGATTCATGGCCAGCCTCAGCTACTTAGTGAAACCCTGTTTCAAAATAAAGAGTAAAAAGTAGGGCTGGGGGTATAGCTCAGAGGTAGAATGCCCCTGGGTTCAATCTCCAGTCCTGGAAAATAAATAAAAAATAAAAAACAAAAAATTAAAGAGGGCTGGGGATATAGCTTAGAGGTAGATCACACCTGGGTTCAATCCCCAGTACCACACACACACACACACATAAAAAGGAGAGTTATTCTCTGCTACTCAAGGAGCACCACTGTTAAAACCTCATACACTTCATTCCAGATTTTTCTATGTATATGTGTGTATTTTTAGAAAAAGAAAATTGTTTCCTTCTACTTAGAAAGATCCAAATCTCTCTCTCTCTCTTAGCAGCCAGGCAGGCCAGAAACATGCCGTTTTATTCGTGAGTTAGGAAAATACAATGAGGTAGTTTAATAGCATGTTGAGCTCCCACAGGGAAATGGCAAAGGGCTCCATAAAGCACCCATGAATGCTTCTGTGCAGCAAAAGATAAAGGTCTTCACATTAGCCAGGAGTGGAGCGGCTTCAATTCTAGCTGCTCTGAGGATAGACCTGGATATCGAAGATAAAACTATAAATTGAGCGATAGCTGATAGAAATATGGGAGCATGGCCAAATTACATCCAGACATTATAGCTTCAAGTTCTTTCCTAAATTAGTAAATGCTTTTAAAAGGTAATAGCACTCTTTCTATATAGCTGCTTTGATTTTAAAAGCTAATCTGTAGCTGTTAGCCAGCTGAGGAAAGCCTAACTTCACAGACTTTGGTTCTTGGACCCCAATTCTGCACCAGATATAAGCTAGTTTGTTCATTTCTTGGCAAGTTTCTCGGTTTCTGTTTTCTGCGGGAGAAACTTACGGATGCACAAAGGCAGTTATCTGGAAGGTGCTTTTAGTTTTAAAGGGGATCTGTTTTACCAGAACAGGTTATATGATGCTCTGGTCTCAATGTGCCTCCCCAAAATTCGTATGTTGAATCTTCTCCCCTGGGGTGATGGTATTGGAGGGCCCTTTGGGAAGTTAGTTGATGGGATGAGACAGTGAAGCCCCACCCCCACCCCAGTGCAAGGAGCCCCACCTCCTCCCCCAAGGACGCGGTGAGAAGAGGGCAATCCGCTTAAGAATGAGGCATTGGGCCCTCGCCAGACATGGAGCCTCCAGAAATGTGAGAAACAAATTTCTACTTTTTTATAAGCTACCTAGTCTATGGAACGTTGTTATAGCAACCTAAGCAGACCAAGAAAGGTAAAGCAATCTTTTACTGTTACTCATAGTTACGATGCTAACGTTCCAAAATCATTTCCATTTGTAATGACTTAAACCCAAAGTCTCCCTATGTGGTCCTCACTCTCTTGTATTCCAATCTGATACACTTTCTCACAGAGAAATTAAACAGGCAGTACTGCTTGGAACTGCTCTCCCATCAGCTCAGAACCAATGGACACGTCCTTCTGGAGAAAACACGGAGACCCATCGGCCAGTGCCATCCGGGGGCTCGGCGTCCGGACAGTCCACACAAAGGGTGAGTAATCGCGGCTCTCCCGGTTCTCCAGGGCTTTTCTGTAAAATGTTTCCTGTAGCTGCCAGATTGACTTGCCGGACAGGGGTAGATGTAGATGTGGTTCTGCCCTGACTCCCTCCTTTCCTCGAGGCTTTGACCAGTTCTGATTTTATTTTAAAATGACATTGGGGCATACGTCCTATTTTACTTTATTTTCTTTCGCCACCTCCGCGCACTATGCACCGGGTCTGCAGCTTCAAACCCTTCCGGGACGCTCCTGTCGGTGCGGCGATTGACTAGGTACGCCCTTCACTTCCGGTACGCACGGAGGCAGAAAAACATCAAAAAAAAAAAATCCCTCCCCAAAAGAGATAGAAAAGGGGAAAAGACCGGTAGCCTAAGATGTCCTTTAAGACCGCACTTGCTTTAGGGAAAAAGCAAATGTGGGGTCGGGACGCGGCGAAGCGCACCCTTGCCAGGGTTCCCTCCGGAAACTCATCCTCCTCTAGCAAAGGTTCCGAGCTTATCGGCTGCCTTGGACTGAGCTAAATTCCCCATGGGGACTAGAAAGTCACAGGCAGGCATAAAGCGTGAAATTACCACGGCAGTTAAGCCCGCGGTCGTCAGGGTGCTGGTCTCAGGCTTGCTGACACCCCACCACAGATGCATCACGCATATCTGGCGGTCATAACTTGGTGCCAGCTCCCGTCAACGATTATCTGAGGCTCAACATAGACACGCGGCCCTATAGTGTTTTACCCAGGAGATGTAGTATTGGTAAAAGCTCTTCCTTCTCTTTCTCCTTCTCTAAACCCATCTTGGGAAGGGCCCCATACGGTACTCCTGTCCACCTTGACTGCTGTGAAGTTGACTGGAATTGACTCCTGGATTCATCATTCCCAAGTCAAACCTTGGAATCCTGAAAAAGGCCCTGAGACATCTGAAGACAAGGAAGAGACCCACGACTCCTGTGAGCCGGTGGAGAATCTAAAACTCCTCTTCAAACAAGTTCGAGGACAAAGGAGGCCACCTGAACTCACAGATACGTAGACACAATGTAACACTCCTCCCTGCTCTTAACTTCACCAAATGCTAGTACATATCTTCCTTTTAGCCATTACTATGCCATTAACCCAAGAAATAGCTGAAAGATGGGAACATAATGCTGCATTAGATACTTCTTCTTCCCTGGCCACCAGCTTCCCTAACTGCTGGGTCTGTTTCCAACAACCTTCAGTGGGAGCAAATACATACTGGATACAATTTAAAACTCTTTTTAAAAATGAAACGGAGGCCCTGAGTGGTGGCCCATGCTTGTAATCCCAGTACTTGGGAGGCGGAGACCTGAGGATCAGGGTTGGTGGCCAGCCTCAGCTACTTAGTGAGGCCCTCTGCAACTTCGTGAGACCCGGTTTCAAAATAAAGGATAAAAAATAGGGCCGGAGGTGTAGCTGGGAGGTAGAACGCCCCTGGGTTCAATCCCCCGTACTGCGAAAAAAAAAAAAAATGAAACGGAGGGTCTGGTCCTTACACAACCATTAAATTTCTCCAATCCTCTGATCCCTATACCCATGCCCATCTCAACATCATCTTACACCTTCTCTACCCACATTCAGTACTATCTATAGAAGACTAATATGGATGTCACATTCAATCTAACTTGAGATTCTAATTGCCTGCCCCATTCTATAGTGCAAACCCCATAACCAGGCAATCTGCGCCCTTTTCAATGGCACTGAGTATCAGGGCACCTACAAAGGTGATAATAATGTAGCCATTAAGGGGACTATATATTGCTATATTGTCAGTACAAACAATACCTGTAATATTACTGCTCAACAACTAACCTATAGATTATTTAATAGCTGGTTTTAAAAACACTCCTGGAAAGATACGTGGTTTACAAACTCTCTCCTACCCAGAGAACAAATAGACTCATCAGTCAGTCCCCACTATCTCCCTCCAACATCGGGTCTCGCTTGTCTCCCACAAGGCCTTTCATAGGAGGAAAAAATGAATCTTCTTGGGGAGTTCAATGCTTACACCCAAGACAAAGTGAGGGATTTATTCCCATCCATCGCCTCATGGCTGCTGCCCTTTCTGGGCCGGGTAATCATATTAATTGTCGCTCTCATGTTTGGTCCTTATATTCTTAATCTGCTAACCAAATTCATTGCTTCTCATTTAGAGAAATTCAAGCTGCAAATGGTCCTTCAAATGGAGCCTCGCATGAACCTCCAGACCCCAGTCTACTGTGGTCCTCTAGATTGCCCACCTCCGAGGGGGTCCTAACTGCCACTGCCCCACTACACCCCCTCACAATAGGAAGCAGCTAAAGAACAGTCATCACCCTGTGTCCCTAACGGCAGTTAGGGTTACCTAATTGGAGGGGGATTGAGGAGGTAGAAAAGAAGTAGGCAGACAGGGTAAAGGGCCACGTAGAAAAATTTCATTTCCTGAGAGGCAACAAATGCTAACTAACTTCCAAAGCTCCTGAAAAGGACCAGACCTCTCAATTTTTTTTTTTTTTTTTTTTTTTTTTTTTTTTTTTGCGGTACCAGGGATTGAATCCAGGGGCATTCTACCTCTGGGCTACACCCCAACCCTATTTTTTATTCTTTATTTTGAAACAGGGTCTCACTAAGTTGCGGAGGGCCTCACTAAGTTGTGGAGGGCCTCACTAATTAGCTGAGGCTGGCCAGGAACCCGGATCCTCCGGTCTTAGCCTCCCAAGTACTGGGATTACAAGGGTGCACCACCACGCCCGGCCCAAATGTTAAGTGATAATGAGATCAGAAGTTTCCTGACAGTGACCAGAGCTTCACAAAACTCCAACTGTTCCACTGATCAACAATCCCAGGAGATTTCCTGCAGAGTCCAGGAAACAGCATCTGGAACCCCGACTGAGAGGAGACTCAAAGGACACTATGCAAATCCCAGAAAGCTGCCTGTGACACCCCAACTAAAACAGGACTTAGAGAAGTATATAAACCCGTAGACCAGCCACCCTAAATGGTTACCCACTCCGGAACCCCTCCCTCTGGGAGCTCACAGGTCAGGCGCATTGGCTTTGAGAGAAAGTGGTGTGTAATTGACAGCACTCCAACCAGCCGACTCTCCGGTAGTGACCTGAAGGCACCCACTGGGCACCGAGGCTGACCGGGGCCTTAGGGGTGACCTGCACCTCTCTTCTGGCAGATCGCGTGGACTCTGGGAGAAAGCAGTTTGCAATTGACACCACGTGGCTTGGCTACCCTCAAGTAGTGTCCAGAAGGCAGCTGCTGGACACCAGGATCCCGACCGCCCATACGGGTGTTCCGGCCTCCTTTTCTCCGTTCCTGTTCTCATTACAATAAACTCCCTACTCCCCTTTTTGCTGTCTGCGAGTGTCATTCTTCGCTCGTCTAGACAAGAAACATGGTAAGGAAACGTCCATTTCACCATCATGATGTACATTGTCAGCTACACCGGGCCAAAGAACTGACTAGCCAAGCCTGCCCTGCTCAAAAGCGGGGAGGAGCTACAGCCCCTCCACGCTGCCACCTCCCTGCCCCGGGGTCTCCTGCCTGTGTCACAGTTCAGGCCCTCCAAGGGCACCAGGGTGACCACATGGCAGGTTCAAGCCCCCTGAGGGCACCAGGATGACCACATGGCAGGTTCAGGCCCCCTGAGGGCACCAGGATGACCACATGGCAGGTTCAAGCCCCCTAAGGGCACCAGGGTGACCACATGGCAGGTTCAAGCCCCCTAAGGGCACCAGGGTGACCACATGGCAGGTTCAAGCCCCCTAAGGGCACCAGGGTGACCACATGGCAGGTTCAAGCCCCCTAAGGGCACCAGGGTGACCACATGGCAGGTTCAAGCCCCCTCAGGGCACCAGGATGACCACATGGCAGGTTCAAGCCCCCTCAGGGCACCAGGGTGACCACATGGCAGGTTCA
>PVJS01031223.1:0-23558 GCA_004027185.1 Glis glis | reverse complement strand
ATCTTCTTTCCTCAACTCCTAAACTTCCCCCCGCCCCTACTTCTTCGGCAGAAGGCCCACATTGGGCGCCTCACGCCGAGAACCTCTAGCTTTCTCCACTATTTGGTAGTTCTCATGCCACTCTTGGCTTCAGTGAGCCAATAAAAACGGGACGCCCCTCGTGAGGTTGCCGCCCATAAACAAAATGCACTCTTCCTCCTCCCCTCCCTGTCCCCGCCCCCAGCCAACCCTTCCCTCATCCCTGCCATCTTTGATTGGGCTAGGAGACGTCCAATCCGCTATCTCAAACATCCATTGGGGCGCTGACACTTCGCTCAGAGTAGTGCTAACAGGCGATTAGTCGACAGTCCTCCCACTCTCCCCCTCTGCCGCGCCTTCGCCCACTCTAGAGAGGTCAGTCGTATCTCGTTGTTCAGTGATCCGAGAAGTGGAAAACTATTGGTCCAGAGAGCCCGTCAGACCGGACTGGAGTGAGCGATGATTGGTCGATACAGACACGATCAGGTTAGGTTGTTTACTCCTCCGCCCCTCCTCCTCTTTCCTCCACGCCTCCGCCTCCTCCCAACTGCTTTTACTTTCTACGCATTTCTATTTCCTCCTTTATTTATTTATTTGTGATAAACTTAAATGACCCGAGGATGGAGGCGGGACTCGAGGAGAGGCCCGAGGATGACGAGTGGCGGCCTGGGGCCAATTGCCGAGGGGGCTGCGGGGTGAGGGGCAGCGGCGGTGGCCAGTGAGAGGCAGGTGTCTGGAGCGCGGGGCCTGTGGAGCCGGGATGCCCCGGCGGAGGCGGCGGTTACCCGCTGTCTGGCGCGGCGAGACGCGCGGGGGGAGCCGCGGGAGGCTGGGAGAGGGTGTCGCTGTCGCAGATGGCCGAGGCTGCTGGATGGAGGCTGGATCCCGGGCGGTGGGAGGGAAAGCAGGAGAGGGGTCTGGCAAGGTGGCTGCGCGCAGGGCGACGCTGGGTCGGGCTGGATTCCTGCGAAATGGGGCACGGGTTGTCGAGCCGGGTCACCGGAGGCCGCCTGAGCCACGCCAGGGAGCAAAGAGAGAATTCGTGTACAAGGTTTAGAAAAATGTTATGTAAAATAGTTTGGAGTAAGCCGCCCTTAATATAAATGAGGATTTATTATCCTACCGGAAAAAGCAGATTATGTTTCTTATTACTAAACGCCTCAAGTACCAACGACCCAACAGGAGCCCACAAAATTCAATATCCTGGGAGCTAGAAGGAACAAATAAAGCAACACGGAAAATTAAATGCAGTTCAGATGCTTCAATAAAACCTTCATCCTCATCCATTTGTCACTCAACATAGCACTCCCCAGAGCCAAATTCTTACAAATATTGGTCCAGTACTCAGGCATTGAGGGGAAAAAATGAGGCTCAAGGCCAGTAGGAAGTCCAGGATAGATTCCTGAAAAGAATTCCTTAGAAGGACTAAGATGGAAAAAATAATTGCCTTTCAGTGTATAAAGAAAAATAATTCCTGCCAAAATAAGTTGCACTTTTTAGGGAACTGAAATAGTAACCTATCACAAAAGAAGGAGCTCTATAAAAAATATGCGTACAAAGACTATATACTGTGTTGGAGATTTGAAAGTAACAGTTATAGGATATGGATTTAATACATAGTTTCAATAGTTAAGAATTAACTCTTGTGGATTTTGACCTATCCTCCTTTGGCGCCCACACAGCCTGTTTTCTACAGGAGATGCCTGTCTTTGACTAGGTACAGGTCTTTAGCAGAACCTAAGCACAATAAATTAGCGCTGGAGAAAAAAAAAGTCATAAGGCCTTGACCTCATTAATACCTTTAGAATTATCTTGAGGATTATATCCACGAGGCTCTCAGAATCCAGAAAATTATAATCAGGTATCCAACTTAAAGACCAGTGAAATAAATTGCTAATGAGTGTGGAAGCCAAAATATTTTAAAATTTATATATAAATCTTAGCTAAAAGTGATGTAGTGACAATAATAAGTATTCCATACAGAACAACTTCACATGAAAAGTTGAGCAAAATTTAACAAAAGTGTTAAAATAGTTAATCCCATGGCTACTTCCTCAAAGTACTTCTTTAAACTCATCTTTTCAACACATTTTAAAGATATATTTCAGCATATTGACATCAATGTTCTTAGGTTATTAGCAGTATAAAGTATTTCAAATAATAATGATATGGCAATATGCCTTGGGTATTACTGCCCCTATTGAAGATGGTGGTTATGTCTAGATCTCCAAATGTTATAATGCTTGTCTCTAAGGAATGCCTCCATCTTCATATTTACATTCCACACCTTCATGTCCCTCTTTCCCCAGATACAAATCCCAAAAGATGTAGCAGGAATTCTGTAATTATGATAAGGGGGTAAAATATGTTTTCCTGGTTAGCAATTAGAACAGAAAAAAAAGAATAAAAGCATGGTAAGAAAGCAAGGAAGAATAATGAAGAAAGTACTATTAATAGAAAATTAAGAGTAGTGATTGCTTAGAGAAGGTTTTTATAAAGAATTTCTGTTAGTTCTCTTCTCTATTGCCTTTGGGAATTCTAACAAAGTCCCTAAGGCTTCAAAAGAGGCCAATAGTAGTAAATGTAATCTTCCTATGTCACAAATGAGGACACTTAGACTTGGAATGCTTTTTTAACATCACAAGTGGCATGTCGGGAGACAGAGAAATAAATTACTAAGCTTTGTACACACATGGTAGATATAATATGAGGATACAGGAAAAAAAAAGCTTAACTCCTAAAAAGTTGGGAATATTTGTAACACACTGAAATTATCACTATATTAAATTCAAAAATTATATTCTGCTCTCAAGGAGCTTAGAGTCTAATAAGAGAATTAACTACATTACTAGTCAAAATGGAAAGAGTATTAATGATAGAATAAATAATGTACTAGGGGGTATCAGAAAATGCACAATATTTACATCTGGAGAGAATTAGAAATCAGGGAAATCTTAATGGAAGAAGTGACTTTTGAAACGGACTTTAGAGAATCCATTAGAAAACTTACCACCTTTCCTCATACAACCACATATGAAATACACATCATTTGATATTTTTAGCCACATAAAACAGATGTTTTTCTATACATGAGCTCACTAAGAACTTGAGAAAATAATAGCCAGTGAAAGAATATTAAAATAAAAAATCTCTCATAATGAAATAAATTGAATTAGACGTCAAAATTTGTCAGGACAGTATGAAAAAAATTAAGGTCAGACAATTCACATCCAAACTAACTTAAGGGGGGTTTTATAAATTCACATGTAATGCAGATGTTAGACAAGTTATTCTGCTTCTGGAAACTTTATATAAATTTTTCCTTGAAACACCAAATCCACCATGTGCTAGAGGTCTGCAGCCCTTTATAATATTTCACTGGATTTTCAAATGCTTGTTTTCCTGGTTTGCTGTACAGATAGACTCTCTTTTCCATACCTGTTTTCTGTTCTACACCAAGCTTTGATTTGAATGGGAGAAACACACCAGAAGCAGTAGTTTCCACCAAAACCCCACACACATAATAAGAACATAATGGACTTGACTAAAAATGTAATATTAGAGAAAGGAAAGTAGGGAGGAAGGAAAATAAGAATAAATCTATTAATGGTGTGATGTACCAATTAGGAAAATTGAACATAGAAGAGAACCCAGAAACGAGCTCATGTATAAATGGCAATTTGATAATGTTACAGATTGTCAACAAAGATTAATGGGGAGGGCAGACTATTCAATAAATGGATATTAGGGAAATAGGGTAAAAAGGAAACTGATCTCTACAGTATCCAGAACTCAATTTCAGGTACTTTATAGACTATGTCATGGGTTTGGCCTGCAAACAGGAGGTGAACACTGTAATTGGTGGGTCTATTTGAATTACATAACTGAATTTGGGGAGGAGGAGCAGTCCCTAAAAGGAGCATGGGATAAACAAAAACAGAAATGCTCAACATAATGAAAGGCCCAGGAACCTTCTTGAATCCCCAGGCCCAATTGTGCCTAAGCCCAACTATATTTCTGTCATTCCTAGTGGGTAAACCAATGATTTTCTTTTAATTGGTTAAGGTCGCTTGAACTAGATTTGTATTCACTTGCAATTTCACATTTGTAAGTCTTAGTTGATGTTCATAGACAATTTTACAGCTTTATTTACATAGAACCACAGTGTTTCATTATTATAAGAAGTGTTTTTCATTTTTTTCCACAATTGCAAGAAGGGATGTTTTTTGCCATTACATTTTCTAGTTGTTATTGCTTGTGTGTAAGAAAACTGTTTGTTTTTTACATATTGACTTTGTTTCCATATATCCTGGTGAACTCTATTATTACTTATTTATTAATTCTCTTGGTTTTATTATGTCAACATTCATAACATCTAATAGTGGTAGTTTTTTCTCTCAAGTGTTGGTAACCTATTCTTTCTTTTTTAAATTTTCTTTCATTGACCAGACCGTCCAACAAAATAGTACTTCTGGTAGTATTCATCTTTGTCTTATTTATGAGTTTTGGTTTTGGTTTGGGGTACTGGGGATTGAACCCAGGAGCATTCTACTTCCGAGGTACATTCCCAGTTCTTTTAAGTTATTTATTTTGAAAAAGGGTCTCCATAAATTGCTAAGGGCCTCGCTAAGTTGCTGAGGCTGTCCATGAAACTGCTATCCTCCTGTTTCAACCTCCTAAATAGTGGGATTACAGGCATGTGCCACCATGTCCAGCTTATTTCTGAGTTGTTGTTATTGTACCTTTAAGTATCTTTCTTGCTAAAATTTTGTTAAAATGATGTATAATCATAGCTTGCAAATATCTGTATTTTAAATATCAACTAACAAATACTGAATTTTATTAAATACCTTCTATAAACTTAAAATCATTTTTATTGTTAATGTATTGAATTATAATGATACTTTTACTGATGTTCAAACATTCTTCCATTCCCAGATTAAGTTTCTTAGTTTTATTACTATTTTAATAAATATGTATTTAATTTACAATTTGTTTATTTTGGAATTTTCTGATTTCATGAGTGAAATTGATAGTAATAGCAGTATGAACCTTGTGCAACCTTCAATAATTTGAGGATTTGTATTAGGCAAACTTCATAGAATTACCATGCTCTGAAGAATTTCTTTTTTTTTTTTTTTGATAATAGAGTTCATCTGTAAAACCATCTTGGCCTGTCGCTATTTTTTTTATGATAGATTTTTTCTGTCCAAAAGACCTGGAGAGGAAAGTGAGTTTAGGGCTGACTCAAGACTCAAATGAACTCAAAGTGAAGGATGAGTAGGTCTCCATAGGCAAATATGATCTTTAATTTAATCACATTTGAGCTGGGCTCAGTGCTACATGCCTATAATTTGAGCAATTCAGGAGGCAAAGGCAGGAGGATCACAAGATCAAGGCCAACATGGACAACTTAGCAAGATCTGAATGCCTCAATAAGTTGCTGAGGCTGACCTCTAACTTGCAATCCTCCTGTCTCAGCCTCTCCCAAGTACTGAGATAACAAGTATGTGCCACTGCACCAGCTCTTGTCTCAAAATAAACATAAATAAATAAATAAAAGGGGCTGGGGGTACTAGGAAGGAAGGAAGGAAGGAATGAATGAATCAAGGAATCAAGGAATCACATCTACAAAAAGTGCCCTTTACTATGTAGCACATCCACAAGTTCCAGGCATTGGCATGTGGATATCTATATCTTTAGTATATGGGAACAATTATTCAGCCTATCACGGAAGTCCTCTTGCCACTCTTATACTTTAAAGAAAAAAAGCATTTAGACCCACATTTTAAAAATTGAAGTTAATTTTCTAGGCACAACGAGGTTTTTTTCTTTTTTTCGGTACCGGGGATTGAACCCAGGGGCGTTCTACCTCCGCGCTACACCCCCGGCCCTATTTTTTATACTTTATTTTGAGACCGGATCTCCCGAAGTTGCGCAGGCCTCACTAAGGAGAGACAGACAGACAGACAGACAGACCTGAGGCTGGCCACGAACCCGGATCCTCCGATCTCCACCGCCCAAAGTACTGGGATTACAAGCATGCACCACCACGCCCAGCCACAAGGAGGTTTTAACAGAAAGAAATCCTTTCTTTAATTGCAAGCCTATAACTGAAGAACCAAACCACTGAATTTCTGTAACTGAATGATTTTTGGACTATTGCCTAATGTATGGACTTTTGAGAAGTTTAGATGGATGAGGTAGAGAGATGGTGAATAGTATTTGTACACCACTATGTGTTTTTAAGAGAACAAGCCACAGTCTTTCAAAAATCAGTCAACAGGTTTTAGTGTAGAAGTAACTCAGTTTATGAAAGATCATATTTCTTTTGCATATGCAAATGCAATGGTGTCTGATCAAGAATTACAGTCAGAAGGCTACAGTTGTAGGAAAGGCAATGAACTCCACCAAGGTCCTTCTTTGTCTCTCCTTAAATCTAGCAAGCCACTCACTAGCTCACAGCTATTTTATTTTATGTCTATTTGTAATGAGTATAAGTGACTCCTTTTTCTTGAATACAACTTTACATGATGACAGAGGTTGTTAACTTTGTGAACCATGCCCCAAATGAATCATGCCTCTAGGTAAAGGAATGGCCTCACTACCTGGGAAGAGAAAATATAAAGGAAATTTGAGAAATTAGTTCCTTTTTTCAAATTACCCCAAACTATTTGTGCAGAAAATTAGTCTGCTCTATTAAATCTCCAGAAAAGATTTGTTTAAAACCTCTTTGATCAACTCCAATATTTCTTTGATATCTTTATTAGAATTTTAATGTTTCCAGGTTTATGTAATGCACCTAAATTAATGATATTCTAAATGTCAAAAACATTTAAAATTTCAAAACAGAGTGCCTTCCTGAGATTCAAATTTAAATAACTATACTCAGCCGGGCATGGTGGCACATGCCTGTAATCCTAGTACTTGGAAGGCTGAATCAGGAAGATCACAGGTTCAAGGGCAGCCTCAGCCATGTAGGGACAATCTCAGCAACATAGCAAGACCCTGTTTCAAACCAAAAAATTAAAAGGGGTGGGGGTATAGCTTGGAGGTAGAATGCCCCTGGGTTCAATCCCTAATTCAAAAAAATAAAAACCACCAAAACCCAAAAAACCACACACACAACTATACTCATAAAAATCAATGAAAATACTGAAGCCACAAAGGAAAATGGCAATCTTTTAAGGATATTTGTAGAATGGACATTTAAAAAAATGTGTATTTTCATTACTTTTTGCATATATAAAGTAATATTTTTAACTTGGTTTACTTGGCATGTTTAGAGATCATAGGGTTTTTTTCCAGTTTTTTAACAAGACACCATGAAAATTTTCCTTGCCTTTTAATTTTGCTATATCCTTCAAGCTGCCAAAGGCTATATATACGTTTTTATTCTTTTTTTGTGGTACTGGGGATTGAACCCAGGGGCATTCTACCTTTGAGCTACACCCCAACCCTATTTTTTATTCTTTATTTGGAAACAGGGTCTCACTAAGTTGCGGAGGGCCTCACTAAGTAGCTGAAGCTGACCACGAACCTGGATCCTCCATTCTCAGCCTCCCAAGTACTGGGATTACAAGTGTGTGCCACCACGCTCTGCTCAAAGGCTATATACTTTGCAAATACTATTCAAAATTTTATGCCAGGCACGTTGGTGCACACCTGTAATCTCAGTACTTGGGAGACTGAGACAGGAGGGTTGCAAGTTCCAGGACAACACACAGTAACTTAGGGAGACCCTGTTTCAAAATAATAAATAAAATAGGGTTAAGGGTATAGCTCAGAGGTAGAACCCCCCTAGGTTCAATCCCCAGTACCACACACACCCACACAAAATTTAAAATTGTGAAACTGTGGTACTGTCTTTTTGAACACAAAGTTTTCATTGGATCCATACACATCTGTCATTATGGCTGGTACTGATAATCTCATGGGGAAGAAGGCTAGTTTGGAGCACAGGGCTTTAAAAATGTCCAAGGCTTGTATTTAAAGATCAATACTGTTGAAAGCATGTAAGAACTATGCACTTGGAATAGGTGATTATATTCTCAGGAAACTGGGATGATTTAGATTTGGGGGATAAGCAAAGGAGTGGTTCCTTACAAATAAACAGAACCAGGAGTATGCAATCACAATCCTTGCTAAGTAGTTCTTTGACTTTTTTTAATCCACATACATTTTAGTACTTCCCATATCTGTAGTGTAAGAGAACATATGTCTAAAGTAAATTTTAGTTCCTTCATAGAGGAACAAAAGAACAAGGGAAATGTATGAAAAGACCTTATAATTACTTTCTCATTTTCATTATGAGCAAACTGTTTTACTTAAAATTTTCTGTAGTGGGTGAGTGCTTACTTTCTTTGTGGTTTGTGCTATTTACCCTTCCAAGTTCAGAGGTAATATAAAATTTTGTTTTGGTAGGAATGCAGAGCATGTATCTTGAATATTATCACTTTATTACATTGTTAGTATTTGTATTTATATATGATTTAAATGTGATTTGTATGTGTTTTAAATATTTACAAGAAAAATCTTTTTCCCATTCTACCTCATGGTCAATAGAAATTTGAGGTCTAACATTAAGTTATACACATATTGAACAAATATTTACCAAGAACTTCCTAATGTTGCTAAATATTTAGTGTGTAAAGACAAATTGATCAGGATGCTTGCCCTTATGGTTCATATAGTCTACTAAAAGAAATGTAATAATTCTATTACACTCTAATAAAGGCCATGGTTGAGTTATGTTTTAATACATTGAATGCTTACTATGTGCTTATATATCCAATTAATTCTCACAGCTAGTTTATCCATTAGGTACACTGTAATCTCTCTCTTTTTTTTTTTTTTTTTTGCGGTACCGGGGATTGAACGCAGGGGCGTTCTACCTCCGTGCTACGCCCCTGGCCCTATTTTTTTATGCTTTATTTTTGAAACCGGGTCTCACAAAGTTGCAGAGGGCCTCACTAGGTAGAGAGAGAGAGAGAGAGACAGAGAGAGAGAGAGAGATCCTCCGGTCTCCGCCTCCCAAAGTACTGGGATTACAAGCGTGCGCCACCACGCCCGGCTCACTGTAATCTCTAGTAATACAAATAAGAAATTGAGGGTTAGAGGGGTTAAATCATAGTGAATTCAGGGGATCTAAAGTAATTTACTATGACTGATATCTAAGTTGTGATGGAGGTATCCTTTATTGTAGAATAGAATAGTCTTATGACATTCCTTTCACTGACTGGTGGAGACATCAATATGGCTACTTTCCATGCCAATCTCTGTTTTAATTATTGTACTTGTGATCTGCTTGTCTGATTCCCCTGATGCAATGCTCTCTCCATTTGTCAGGACCTGGTGGTGGCAGAGGTATGGAGAAGGATAAGAAAACCTCTAGAGTTGGGAATTTTATCAGTTCTACCTAAGCCTAATTGCTGCCATATAATGGGTGACAGGTGAGATGGAAAATGGAAAAGGTAGTGTCCTACAATCCTAGAACGATGGCATACATATTTCTCTATTGTTCCACCAAATGTCCTGGGATTGGGGGTTCCCACTGTAATAGTTCCAATTTCTGATTCATGTCTCAAGTTTAACCAGGCCCAGATGAACTCAAAGTGGAGAATGAATGGATCTCCATAGGCAGAAAGGAGTTTGGGGAGCATGCCAAACAATAGCTACTTATATACTTTAGAGATATTGCAGGTGCAGTTTCTTTAATTCATTAAAGTGAATTTCTCAATAAAATGAGTCACAAAGTTCTTTTTTGGTTTCCTGCCCTAATGCATAGAAAAGTTATGTTCAAGGTATACTGTAGTTTATGAAGTGTGAAGGAACATTTTGTCTAAAAATAATATACATACCTTAATTTAAATACACTTTGTTGCTGAAAAATGCTAACGATCATCTGATTGTTCAGGGAGTCATAATCTTTTTGCTGGTAGAGGATCTTTCCTCAATGTTGATGGCTGCTGATTGATTATGGTGATAGTTTCTGAAGGTTAGGATGGCTGTGGTATTTTCTTAAAATAAGACAATGAAATTTGCTGCATCAATTAACTCTTCCTTTAGTGAAAGCTTTCTCTGTAGCATACAAAACTGTTTCATAGCATTTTGTCCACAGTGGAACTTATTTCAAAAATTGGAGTCAAGCTAGGTGTGGTGGAGCATGCCTGCAATCCCAGTACTTGGGAGGCTAAGACAGGAAGATAGCAGGTTCAAAGCCAGCCTCAGCAATTTGGTGAGACCCTGTTTCAATTTTTTAAAACAGGGCTGAGGGTGTAACTCAGAGGTAGAGTGGCACTGGGTTAAATCCTCAACAATGACAAATATGGAGTCAATCCTTACAAATCCTACTGCTACCTTATCAACTAAGTTCATGTTATATTCTAAATCCTTTGTCATCATTTCAACAATGTTCACAGTATCTTCACCAGGAGCAGATTACATCTCAAGCAACAACTTTCATTGCTCTTCTGTAAAAAAGCTCCTTTTTATCTGTTCAAGTTTTACCATGAGATTACAGTAATTCATTCATCTTTAGGCTCTACTTCTAATTCTAGTTCTCTTTTTGTTCCTACCAAAACTGCAGTTACTTTCTCCACTGAAGTCTTCAACCTCTCAAATTCACTCATGAGGATTAAAATCAGCTTCTTCCAAATGCCTGTTAATGTTTGTATTTTTACTTCCTCTCATGAATCACAAATATTCTTAACGGCATCTGGAATGGTGAATCCTTTCCAGAAGGTTTTCAATTTACTTTTCCCGGATCCATCAGGGGAATCACTGCCATGGGCAGCTATCATCCTAAGAAATAAACTTCTTAAATAAATGACTCCTTGAACCATGGACTGCAGCATAAATGTTGTGTTAGCAAGCCTGGGAAAACAGCATTAATCTCATTGTACATCTCCATCAGACCTCTTCGGTGACCAGGTCCAATGTCAGTGAACAGTAATATTTTGAAAAGAATGTTTTGTTCCCCCCTGAGCAGTAGATTTCAACAGCAGGCTTAAACTATTCAGTAAACCATGTTGTAAACAGATGTGCTGTCATTTAGTCTTTGTTGTTCCATTTATAGCACATGGGCAGAGAAGATTTAGTATAATTCTTAAAGACTATAGGGCGTTCAGAATGGTAAATTAGCGTTGGCTTTAGTTTGAAGTCACCAGTTGCATTAGTCCATATAAAAAGTGTCAGCCTATCCATGAAGCTTTGAAGCCAGTCATTGACTTCTCCTCCCTAGCTATGAAAGTCATAGATGGCATCTTCTTCTAACATAAGGCTGCTTTGTTTACATTGTTTAGTACCTTTGTTTAGTGTAGCCACCGTCATCAAGTCTCTTAGCTAGATCTTCTGGAAAACTTGCTACAGCTTCTACATCAGTACTTACTGCTTCACCTTGCACTGTTGTTACATGTTATGTTATGTTATGTTATGTTATGTTATGTTATGATATTGGCTTCTTTCCTTAAACCTCATAGATCAACTTATGCCAGCTTCAAACTTTTCTTTTGAATCTTCCTCACCTCTCTACCTTAATAGGATTGAAGCTAGTTAGGCCTTTGCTCTGAATTAAGCTTTGGCCGAAGGAAATATTGTGACTTGTTGGTCTTCTGTCCATACCACTAAAACTGTCTCCACATTGGCAATTAAGTTGTTTTGCTTTCTTATTATTTGTGTGTGCACTGGCGTAGCACTTTTAGTTTCCTTTAACTTTTCCTTTACATTCACAACTTGGCTGTTTGCTGCAAGAGACCTAGTTTTCAACCTATCTTGGCTTTTGACATGCCTTCCCCACTAAACTTAATCATTTCTAGCTTTTGATTTAAAGTGAGACATGTGTGACTCTTGCTTTTGCTTGAATACTTAGAGGCCATTGTAGGATTACTAACTGGACAAATTACAATGGTGTTGTGTTTCAGGGAATAGGGAGGACTGAGGAGATGGAAAGAGTTGGGGGAACAGCTGGTTGGTGGAGTAATCAGAACACACACATTTATCAATTAAGGTCACAATCTAGATAGATTTGGTTCATTGTGCCTCCAAACAATTACAATAGTAATATCAAAGGTTATTGACCACAGATTACCATGACAGATATAATAATAGTGAAAAAGTTTGAAATAGTGCTAGAATTATCAAAATGTGACAGAGACATGAAGTGAGCATGTGCTGTCAAAAAAATGACATCAATTGGCTTGCTCAATGCAGGGTTGCCACAAACCTTCAATTGGTTTTAAAAGAAATGTAGTATCTGTGAAGCACAACAAAGCACCGCACAATAAAACAAAGTATGCCTGTGATATACTTTTAGACTACATCTCTAATTGATGTATTTTATATCCTCAATGGACATTAGTCTTGTCTACTGTCATGGACATACAGACTAAAATGATAACATTTTGGAATTTTTAAACAGTAAAAGATGAATTTTTATTTATATTATGAATAAAGATTAGATAATATTTTCCATTGAGAAGGAAAACTTGAGATTTATAGCAATTGTGCTCCTGAGAAAGAAACAATATCTGTTTTTTTGGAAATGAAAGATGCAAGCAAATAAATCATGTTTTAGGAGAAATTGGTAGAAAAAAGACAATTTCTCCCAATACTTTCATAAAATGTAAGATTTCACCATGTTTACAAAGGCCAGAAATGCAGTGGTGACTAATACATGGACTTAAATCTAAAGGAAAAGGACACACAGAAAAATCTCTGGGATTGGGATGATATTTATGTATTTTTTAATTAAAATCATAGCAATTATTTAGTAGAAACAATACATTTTTAAAATATAGTAGAAACTGAATGCATTTTAAAAATATATTATTGCCTTTCTTGCATCTTTATTGAGCATTTTAAAATTTAAAGTTGAAGCTTTAAATTTTTGTAAAAGTTTCAAATTCAAGTACAGACATCCAAGGAAGGATCAAAGTTATGAGATGTAATTTAAGAATATTGCTAAATAAAATACTTCCAAGGTAACCTGCCTTTGATTTATCTTTTATATTAAAGATTAATAGTTTGAAATGTCAAAATAACACAGACTTGAGAAAAACTTAAGCCTTGTAGTGTTACTCTGTATACTTAAATATAATGAGCCTCTAGTGTGCTGTCAGAATGTGGTGTGAGATGAAGGCTGAGAGATAATACAGCACTTCCCCTGCTTCAGTACCTCAGAATGAGGATTGCTAGTGGAAGGGCGTATATATCGCTGACAAGACACTTACTCAATATTTTCTGGCCCACTCTCATTTCTCACTGTGACTCTCCATATTATTTTTAACCTTCAGGTATGATTTTTATTTGTTCAGAGAACTAAGGAATAAAAAATTTTGCCAGCAGACATTTGGTTCTGTGAATACATACCAATGGTTTAAGGAAGTTTCTGGTTGATTCTCTCTCTCTGCTGAAGGTAAATCAACTGCAGGAGAAGATTATAGATGAGCTGTTTTGTTATTTCTGCTATCTTGGAAGACATCTTGTAGTACATCCCACACCTGAAAGAAAAAATTCATTTGTCATTTTTGAAAATAGCATACAGCAAATAAATTTTGGTATAATTTAAAGTTGAGTTTAGAAAGAATTTGGGACTGGTGTCAATCCAGTTTGTCATGTTCTTCCTAAGGATCTCAATGTGTTGAAGACTGTACAAATTCCTTTGGGAAGACACAAAATATTTCTGCCCTTAAAGAAGAAGGAGAGCTGACAGTCTCACTTAACAGAAAGACACATAGAACATGCAGCCAAAAGGCACAAAGGGGCATGTAATAAATGGCTGTTGTAGTTAGTCATTTTCATTTCAAACTCCATTGAGGCTGAGTTTTTTTCTCACCTAACCATCAGCCAGTAGGTAGATTAGCTGGCCATAGATAAGGTAACCATTTCTGAGTTACTCATCTGTGGGTAGGGGTCATTGTTGGGTTTGGAAGAAGGAAGTAATAATCTGTGATGAAAGACACAACTCCATTGGGCTGTCCCTGCCACAGTGCTGTTACTATGTGGTAGGGGGGCACCATAACAAAATTGGCAGTAAACATATAGCTAGTAAATTCTCTGGAAGATCAAAGAGAATACATACTGGGGAATTGATAACCAAGTGAGACTTCATGGCAAAGAGAGATTTGAATTGTGTAATGAATAATGAGCAATAATCTAGTTTTAGAGACTAGGGAGAAGGGGACTCTAATGTAAAAGTATTGGTCTAAATAATAGCTACAAAATATTCTTAATCTTTACCTGTAGTAACTGGGATACATTTTTCATATAACTTATCCCAAAAACACATATAAGTTTTAATTTAACTGATGAAGAACTAACTTTTTGGTTGTACAGGTGAATCCAGGAGCAGATTTTTCTCACCAATTAATGGGTCTTAATACAAAGATATGGTCTCAGTGTGGAGACCATAAGCTGAATATGTTGCCACTTCCACTAACAAAAACTAGAGGAGAAGGAAGGGGAGGATCTTTAGCAAAAACAAAGAAGAAGTACAGCTTTTTGTCACTCTAAGAAAGGTACAGATTAATTTCCTTTGCTTTTCCATCCCACCAATTAGAAACCATATTTACCAACAGGTTTTCACTTGCTTGCTATGGTTTGTCTAAGCACCTAGATAGAAAGCCTTCTATTTGTGTCCCTGATAAAAAATTTTTAGGACAAGAACTGATTTGCCCAAGTAGAACCAAGTATTCACCCCAAGAACAAATCAACTGTGGCCAAGAGATGGTTCATATTTTTAAAATGAAGCATCTCTCCCTGCAAACTTATGAAGTTGGCAGTGTTGGGGGAGGTAACACTTGGAAAGGGGACTAGTAACAGAAATAACAAAAAATATTCGCTTCAATGACTCCTTTCACATCAAGGAAATATCAAGTCTCTCTTTATATAAAGCTTAGTTTTTTTCTTTCCTTCCTTAGAGAATTTAAATTGCCAATATGATTAGTCCAGAGTTGTCTAGGATTTAACACTGAGGAGAATTTGAGAAGGAGTCTGGACTGTATTTCTGGTTGGTCCTCCCCATTGGTCAGGGTTAAAGACCCCCACACACATACACACAAACATGCACCATAAAAATCTAGTCATGTGCTTGGTAGGCAAGATTCTGTACCATCTCTGAGCATTTCTTCAAGGAGGGCATGACTTATACTATTAGGACAGGGACTTATTTTCTGTAGATTCCTAGTTTCTTCTTTGGTTCCTATAGGTTGCCAGAGAAAATATCATCTATTACAGAAGAAAATAATTAAGACTAAACATTAGAGCCCATTGAGAACCTTGTATTCTTCAACTGTAGTTCTACTTCCTCATACCTCTTGTGGAAACATGTAAAAGTAATAATAATAATGAAAGTAGCCAGTACTTATTTGTATACTTTGTGTCAGGCATGTTCTAAGCCATGGGTGACAAACTATTTGGGGGCCTGGGTCAAGTTCAGCTTGCCACCTGTTTTTGTAAATAAAGTTTTATTAGAGCATAACCACTCCTACCTTTTTCCATATTGTTATGGATGCTTTTGTATTATGACAAAACTGAGAAGTGACAAAAACGACATGGTTCACAAAGCCTAAAATATGTAATATATGGTCATTTATAGAAAAAGTTTGCTGGCCTCTATTCTAAGCATACAGTGTGTATAAAAAAAAACTCCTCAAGGTCATACAGCTAGTGAATATTAGAGAGCTAGGTTTGCATCTTCTCTCAAAAATTTGAAACATTAGTCAGAGATAATGTGCCTCAAGATCCTGGTAAGAATAATTACTATTAATAAAGAACATATATAGGGGTTGAGGTTAATATGTTATAGTTTATCTAGAGTGTCTCCCAAAGGTCTGTATGTTACAGGCTTGGTCTCCAACAAGGAGAGGTGGTAGACCCTTCTGATGTGGGGCTAAGGGGGGTTCTTTAGGTGATTGGGGTGTGGCCTTGAAGGGGATAGTGGGACCCTGGCCCTTTCCTCTTCTTTTTCACTGTTTGGTCACAATGTGAGTGGTTTTGCTCCATCACATACTCCCTACCATCATGTGCTGTCTCCCCATGGGCCAAAAGCAGTCATTCCTGGACTGAAACCACTGAACCTGTGAGCCAAAACAAACTTTCTCTCTTTGTAAGTTAATTATCTCAGGTATATTGTTACAGTGACAGAAAACTGACAAATGAAGTATAGTTCATAAGTTCTCAACCAGAGGTAATTTTAATACCCAGGAGACATTAAATGACATCTGGAGACATTTTTGTTTGTCACAACTCGAAAGGTCAGTGCTACTGACTTTTAGTGGACATAGGTCAGGGATGCTGCTAAACAGCATAGGAAAGCCCCCCTACAGCAAATAATTATCTAACCAAAAAGGTTAATAATGTCGCTGTTGTGAAGTCCTGGTCTGATCTAGTCATTACACTAGTCGTTACCCTTTTGAGTTATAATAAACCCAGGCTCATTCAGTTGACCTTGGTTAATTAACATTCAAGTATACATACGGGACACAGAAAAATTAGAGAAAAGTAAAAATATTCTTGACAGCTAAAATTAAAGGCCTCTTTGATAAATGGAAGATCCTTTAGGGTACAGAAGTACTTCTAGTAGAAGCAGAAGTCTGTTGCTTCTTATACTACTATTCTACTATGGAGGTCCAACTTCTTCTTTCTCAGTTACTGCCATTTCAATGGTCACTACTAGTGCCAATTAATGGGTTCTCTTCCTCTATATTTCTTTCTGCCACAAGGATTATTTTTGCTTATGGATTCTGCATTTGTTTCCTATTGCTACTGTAACAAAGTTAGTCTCCCCATGGGCCAAAAGAAGTCAGTCCTGGACTGAAACCACTGAACACAACAAACCACTGAAACCACTGAAAACAACACAAATTTATTCTCTTACTGTTCTGCAGTTCAGAAGTATAAAATTAATCTCAGTGGATTAAACGCAAGGTATCAGCATTACTGGCTCCTTCTGGAGGCTCTCAGAGAACCTATAACCTTTGTATCCTTCCATCTTCAAAACATATCACCCTAATCTATGATTGTATATTTTGTTGCATTCTTTTTTGACTGACTTCTGAATCCTTCTTATAAGGACCATTATTGTTATTGGGCCAACTTGGGTAATCCAGGAAAATCCCTCTACCTCAAAATCCCTGACTTAATCACACTTGCAAAGTCCCTTTTGTCATAGGAGGTAACATTCACAGGTACTGATGGTTAGAATGTAGATACCTTCAGGGCCAATACTTTCCAATGCCTGATCCCTTCAGCACATTTGCCTTTACTTTTTATGCCACTTAGCTTTTGCCCTTTTCAATTGTCTATGTCTCTTTTTGTATGTTTCAAACGCCTTCCAAGAAGATACATCATTAGATCAGTTAGCTACCATCCAACCTTTTATTGCTTTCTCACTGGACAGAATTCTTGAGTTTGGTTTCCTCATAAATTGATAGTCATAGAAGATGACTGCTCTTGGATTGCTAACCCAGCAGTGATGTGAAGGTGGTGAATCACAGCAAGGTGATTCATGGGCAAGGAAAAACTTGTTGCAGTATGGTAAATTGATTGATGACCCCTGTGCTTTTCCCCTTCTAAATCCATGCCATTAGCCATGGGACTTCATATTCCTCCTGATGAAGAGGCAAGAATATATTTTTTCATCCACCTACTTGGGGCCTAGCCATGTGACTTATTTTGGCCAAAAGAATGAGTAGAAGTAGCCATTTACTAAGAATGGAAGCTTAGTCAAGAAGACTTGTATTTCTTCTTTTATGTACTTCTACCATTGCCATGGGAAGATTAGGCCTAGACCAGTCTGCTGGACTCAGTCAAAGAATGAAAAACTTGTAAGGTGTAAGTGTCCAAGCTAGATCATCCCCATGGGCCCGTTCTAGATCACCTAACCTCTAGTCAACATATTGATGTATAAGCTAAATAAATACAGTATCACTAAGACTCAAAAATAATGGACACAGGCCGACTTCCTCAAAATGAGTCTGTAAATGTGTTAGCTTTTACCAGAATAGAGCTATGGGTATGACAGGCACTCAAAGTGGGCTTCACACCTATGAAGATGTGGTTCTCTTAAAGAGGTGGTTCTCTTAAAGCTCAAGAGACTTCAAACAACCTGAAAGACCGAATAAACTACAAATTCTGATGATAAAGAAGGTATCTCTTTCTGTGAGTCCATATACAAGAATTTCAATCATTGGTGCTATAAGATCTGAGTGTGTCTGATAAATCCAGTAGTTAAAACAGTAGGTATTAGAATAACAAGGAAAGAAATCCTAGGCATCTTTGGAAGAGCAAATCTGTTGGTAGCTGAGACCTTCTAATACCTTTTCATGTCTAATAACACTCATGAAGAGCTGTGGAAAATGCAGGACAGCATAGATATTTGACAGGATCAGGAGGTTCCCCATTATCAAGTGTAATGTGGGTCAAAACTCAGGGTCCAAGACCAAGACTCCCTCTAGGAAAGAATATTGGCTTTACAAGTCTGGCTGAAAAAGTCAGTGTAGCTATTCCAGTATCCTGGAGAAGGTTTAGACTACACAAAGAATTTTTGTGCCCATTTCTCATGGTACAGGGGAAGAATGGCCACCATTAATATGATGTGGCATTTGTAAGCATGGCAGCCACTGCTACGGCTTGCCTGTCATAAGTTATTTAATAATTTTGGTCTGATTTTATTTTAATAACATTTTCTTTTGGTACTCCATGGTGCAATATGTTCAAGAAAAAGAGGGAAGTATATTTAAATCTCTTTAACATATATAATGAAATTTCCCCAGGTTATGGTATGGCTCAAACTTATAGAAGTGTGTGAACATAGCAAGAAAAAGAACATGATATAATATTTTCCCTATCCTTCATGTGTTTACCCTGTGGTTAAAGAGATAAAATTCTGAAATGAGAACAATTATATAACTATGAGAAAATGTTAACTGACTAAGGCACTTTCTAGCAAAGTCTTTTTCTGGAAAATATTTTAGAAAAATATTTAGCATAATAGAGATAAAGTTGTCACAAAAGAACTTTATTTTTTCTCTTTTTGCATTGGTAAATATATCAGAAACAGTAAACTAGGTTATACAGTTGGACAGACTGTACTATTAATTCTTTAAGAGGCTTTTAATTTACAAGAAGGCTATGGCAAGCTAGTCAATTAAATGAAGACTCATAGGTATGAGTCAGAAAAACATTCTTAATCTATTATTCTTTTATGACCATAAATGTAATTTTATTTGAAAATATTAAACTTGTGATTCTACAGAAAAGAATTTATCCTTAAGATGTTGGATCTGAAATTTTTAGGCCTTGAAAAACAATCTTGACATTTTTGAAATGTATAAATTTTCTTGGCTTTTTATGTTGTTAATATATGTAGTATAACATACCACTACAGAAGTATCTCTTCTTCAGACATATAAATAACAACAAATACTCCTATAATAACCACCTTGAAATGAGTTTCTAATTGCTTTGATGACTATAGTAGCAATTCTCAAAATATGCTAGCTCTGTTTACTTTCAATTTTATTCAGCATATGGGCATAGGAAAGCATTAGCATTTTCCAATTCCAAGGATAAATGTGTTTAATGTTAAAATAACTCAGAACAGTTTTATGTTTTTCATCATGAAGTTCAAGCAAGAAATATAAATACAGAAATTTGGGTTGGTTGCTGCTATTCCCTCTAGAAATTTGGTCAAGCTGGCAAAAATATGACCATAGAGAACTCACAGATCAACTATTTTGGCTTCTGTTATCAACTCAATTAAGCACATGACACAAAATCAGTTCTATCAGTAGGCCAGATATTTGAAAACATTCACACTGTGTAATATGTTTTCACCTCAATTCTATCCATGAATTCTAAATATTCTTTTCATGGAGGGGGAGATGGTAGCGAATGCTGCCATATGTGGTAGTTGGAGTATCAAAAAAATAAGAGGAATTTGGGCTTTTGTCTCAGTCCACAGAGTCAGCTTGCATGAAATACAACTTTCATCACTTATTTTTCAACTGAACTCATTTTTGATCAAGACCCCATTCTGCTGAGTGGTGGAAACTCGATCGCTTTGGGGTTACACCCCTTTTTTCCCAGTACTGAGCCCAGGGTCCATTGGGCTTGTGAAATGCCTTGGCATGGGTATCGGGGTGGAATGAGAATTTGGCAGGTCAGCATGTGTCAATACTGGCAACATCAGAGACAGCTTCTTTCTCCTCTGATCTTTGGATATCTATCAGGAAGAACACGTCTGAACTTTTATTTTTCCTGACAATAAAGTTCTTTCAAGTTTACTCCATAAGCTTCCAGTGCCCCTCTCATGTCTTTGGGTTCGCTGTGTGACTCCTACGTCATACACCCTCAGGAAACCTGCCAAATCTAGTTTAACATTTCACCATCTTCTTGCTTTTCTTATGCATGTTAGAATATATCTTATTGCTTCTATATCATGTTGGGGCTGACATAAGAAGAATTTTAAAAGGGCTTCAGGCCAATCTCTAGATATCCCACGTGACCATTCCAACTCTAGGTTTCATTTGCATCCTTGTTCTCACCCAGAGATAAGAAAGCCTCTTCAACAAACATTAGCTACTACCTGGTTGCATGGAATTATGCTTTGGTCTCTGATATGAGCCCTAAGAACCTTAAGAAAGAGATGTTCTCAGCATTTGTAGCTTAGACTGGATATTAAAGAAGCAAAAGGGACTTCAGTCAAATGAGGGAAGAAAACTGAATAGTGGAAGGGAATTGGAGGGAGGAGGTAGAGAGGGGGAAAATGAAGATTGAGGAAGGAAAAAGGGAACAGTTCAAATAAGGTTACGACCATATAAAAACGTTTCACTACCAATCTCACTAACACAGATGGGAGGGAGGAAGGGGGAGTGGGGGCATATACTGTGGGAAATATACCCAGTGATATATGCATGTATGTTTGTATTGCTTTGAGCCTCACTATGATGTATAATTATGTTGCACTGATAAAAGTATAAAAAATTTCAATACAAAATTGGAAAAAGTAATACAGAAGATTCCATAAAGAGGTGTTAAGTGAAAGTGAGTGACTCTAGAGATGGATAGCAAGAGTCAAGAAATGGGAGCTGATAAAATGAGATGTGGACATAACAAGTGACTCAAGGATAATGAGAATACTGACTTGATTACAGTGTTGAATGCTTGCTGGGGAATAATGGAAAATAAAGACAAACACATAAGATGGGCCACTTTATAGTGAATTGTATAGGGCCAGAAGTGTGTTTCTTTTGCAATAATGAGTTTTTCTCAGATTTTTAACTGGAAACAATTTCAGGAAAGCGCTGACCTAGAGCAAAGGTAGGCTGAAAGCAATTACACAAAGACCAAATCTGCCCACCTATTGTTGCATATAAAATATTAATGGAGCATAACCTTCTGCATTTGTTAACATATTGTCTATAGCTATTTATGTACTACAACAGTGAGTAGTTTTGATAGAAACCTAAAGGCCCACTTATCCTAAAATATTTACTATATGACTCTATGGAAAAATTTTGCCAAACTCTGGTCTGGAGTATAGAAACCTCTTTATTTTTAATTCCTACGTCTTATTTGCACTATTGTCAGTATAAAGAAATCGTAAGAATTTGCCCAATTGCAGGTGCTCTGTGACAGTGTCTGTGAATTTATAAATTAATTGAATATGTTAATGTGAATTTCATTCTGGGGGTATAGAATGCCCATTATTATGAACTAACATTAACTTCTGTTCTATAACTAAATATTATAGAAAGATACTTTTTAAAAATGAAAGGAAATCTCAAAGGTTTATATAATGCTGTTTGAAATAAATAAATTGAAAGGGTTCCACCTGCTGGTAGAAATTTAAAATGACTATCAAATGAAATTGTAAATACTAATCTAATAAGTCAGAAATGATATAGTCAGAAAAGTTTAAGTGGAAAGGACTATTATATAGTTCCTTTGATTTAAAGAAGGAACTAACATAATCCATAATTATGGTATTGCTGAATCATATATGTTAATTCAACTTTTAATTTTTTGAGGAATGTCCATAATGTTTTCAAACTTGTTTATAATACCACCAACAGTGTGTAACGCATCCTTGCCAACACTTATCTTCCATCTTTGTGATGATGACAGGTGTGAGGCAACATCTCATTGTGGTTTTAGTTTGCATTTCATCGATAATGAAAGATGTTGAACATTTTCTCATATACCTGTTGGCCATTTGAGAGATGTCTATTCAAGTTCTTCGACGATTTCTAAATAGGGTTCTTTGCTTTCTTTTTATTGGTTAGAGTTCCTTGTGTATCTTGATTAGTTGTTGTTTATCCAATGTAGGATTTGAAAATATATTCTTCCAATCCACAGGTCGTTTATTGACTCAGTTGTTTCCTTTTCTGTGCAGAGCTTTCTAATTTAATGCAATACCATTTGTTATTTTTTGTTCTCATTGCCTGTGCTTTGAACATTACATCCAAAAAGTCTCTGCCTGGACCAATGTCATGGACCTTTTCCCGTTTTCTTTTAGTAGTTTTATAGTTTCCAGTCTGACGTTTGTGTTTAATCCATTTTGAGGTGGTTCTTTTATAAGTACAAGACAAGGGTCCATTTTCATTCTCTAGCATGTGGCCATTCAATTTTCCCATCATCACTTGTTGAAGAGACTGTCGTTTCCCCAATGTGTGATCTTGGCACCTTTGTTGAAAATCAATTGATCATAGATGTGTGAGTTTATTTCTGGTCTCTCTATCCTATTTCCATTGGTTGCTGTATTTGTTTTTATGCCAGCATCGTGCTGTTTGGATTACGATAGCTTTGTAAAATATTTTGAAGTAAGGTAGTGTGATGCCTCCAGTTTTTTTCTCAATAATTACTTTGAATATTTGGGATTTTTAGAGGTGCCATACAAATTTTAGGATGGTTTATCTATTTCTGTGAAGAAAGACATTGGAATTTTGATATAGATTGCATTGAATCTGTAGATTGCTTTGGAGAGTATAAACATTTTAACATTAACTTTTCTAACCCATGGACATGGGATATTTTTCCACTTACTCGTGTCATAATCAATTTCTTTAATCAATATTTTATAGTTTTCAGTATGCAGATCTTTCATTTCCTTGGCTGAATTTACTCCCAATTATTTTATTAATTTTCTGATGCTATTATGAATGGGATTTTTTAAAATTTCTTTTTCAGTCATATTCAATTGTTTTTTTTTTCTTTCATTCAGGGATTCATTGCTGTAAAATTCTCTATCAGGACTGCTTTTGCTGTAATCTAAAAGTTTTGGTATACTGTGTTTTCATTTTTGTTTGTCTTAAGATTGTGTGTGTGAAGCCGGGCATGGTGGCGCACGCTTATAATCCCAGTACTTTGGGAGGCGGAGACCGGAGGATCTGGGTTCACAGCCAGCCTCACTCAGCGCGTGCTCTCTCTCTCTCCCCCTCCCCCTGTCTCTCTCTCTCTTTCTACCTAGTGAGGCCCTCCACAACTTCATGAGACCCGGTTTCAAAATAAAGTGTAAAAAAATAGGGCCAGGGGTGTAG